>JAQFZN010002563.1:0-11051 GCA_034687075.1 Geophilus carpophagus | reverse complement strand
TTATTGTTACCAAAAACTATTAACTCTTCACATCAAAAATATTTACATTGATGTATAATTTATACAAAGAGTTATTACATTATTATATTTCATTATTGTAAAACATTTATAAAAATGTTAGAAAAATTTCATTCGAAATTATTTTTAAGAACTTGATAATATGGGAGATATATACAGTTTCTAAAGGTGCCAACAGATTGTACAATTCCCACACATTGTAGTATATATATAGTGTGGTGCGCACAGCCCAAATCCACCAATCCGATTTGGAGGCGGCACTTGGTTCCCGAGCCACTCTGCGAAGGCAGTCAGTTACGCAAGCAATCCAATTAATCTGCCGCCAGCACTCGCACAACTTTGCCCCATGCCGAATATAATTGAACCCACAAACTTCAATGGCGTCATGAGCCGTCATAATTTGCGTTGTCATGGTATCCAATATACAGCTTCTATGCCATCATTCACACGCTGTACTTGCATTAAACCATTTTTTTTAAACACAAAAGTGTTTGTTCAAACGTTTGCCACTGTTTTGCTAATTAAAACGTCACTTAACTTGGCAGAACCCCGCGTCGTAATGCGATTGTCACGTGTTACCACCAACTCGAGTGGCATTCACACGCCAAGTTTCTCAATCAAAGTGCCATGTGAAAAGAAAAGAAAAAAAAGCGCTTCTAGAAACCCCCTCCTCCTCCTGATGACAAAATTTGTAATTTTTTTCGAGTAAGAGAAAATAAAATATTTCTATATTTTTCAAAAAAATATTGGATAAGATAAGATATATATAAAAGCAAAGAAGATGCAAGAATATATATGTATCGATTGAGCTGTTCGTATCCAAGTGGGTGAGCCGACGGGAGGAAGGGGGAAGAGCGGATATTATGGCCTCCAATTGTTCACCTGTTTACTCGACTGTAGGCACAGATACCAAAGCCCCTTATGGATTTTTGCTTGGAGGCTGCCATTCTTTGTGACAAATTGTCAATAATGAAATTACAATTGAAGAGTTGGGTACTCAAAACCCCACCACTCCCAACCACCACCACCACCACGACCCGTTACACATCAATCTACGACTTTCAATTCATTAAACAACGTTCGAGTGAAGCATTGAACAAAATGCTGCTTCTTAACTTCCCTGCAGAGCATCTATTTCAAAAAATGCTTTGCAGAGAAGCTCAAAGACAACAAAAGTTTTTATTTTTTAATGTTTCTGATTTTTAGCATATTAAAAATGCTGTTTCGAATACCCATGATGTTTTTTGAGTTTATGTAGTAATCTTTGATCTTTGTTTCAGATTCTCAGATTATTTTTGTTATTTCGACATAAAGCTTCTTGTAGATCGAAGAACGTGATAAAACTTTGCTGTTGACCTATAAAAGTAGCAGTTGTTTTGTTATTAAATATGATATATTTATATATTTTCTTATTCTAATAGACTTTGTTAATACGTAAAAATGTTTAGTGTTTGTAAAATAAAGCAAATTAGCCTCAAACTCAATTTATATTGAATTATAACATTAAAGTAAAACTATTTTCCAAGTTCATATCACTTAAAATTCACAAAAACAAAGAAAAAATGTCTTCAAATTTCTTCAATTCAAATTGAAAAAATAAAACATTTCTTAGCCAACTTTAATTCAGCCTCTTATCTTTAGCATCACAAGATCCATATCTTTTTTTTATTTTTATTTTACTCTATTTTTATTTTATTTTATTTTTTGTTCAAATGTTATCATAGCTTGAGGAGATCCGTTCTTGTTCTTTTCAGCTTACATAGAATGAAAACTTGTTTCTTTTCTCAGCTATTGGCAAACAGAGCTGCGCGGGTGCCTTGAGAGCACCGATTCTTGCTTCTCCAATCGATATTTATCAAAGATACGAGCAACGGATAGGCGCTATTGACTGTGACATCCGGCGGCAAAAGAGGCTCAACAACACACACACAGCGCACGACCTCTTGCACACTGCCCACTGAACATCCACCATCCCCGAGCAACAGCGCTCCCTCACACCACCCCAACCTCAATATCAGAAACATCGGGTCTTTTGGATGAATCAGATACGTCGCTCGGGGGCGGATGAAGAGCAGATTGATTTCACTATACACAGCTTTTACACCACCGCATTAAACGAAAAGAAGAAAAATATTCAAATAAAAATTAATAAAAACAAAAATAAAGAAATGAAATTATTTTTCTGTTATTTTATTTTTATTTTCTATTTGAGAATTCATTTTATTCTCTCTCCATTACACGCAATGTTAATTAGATGACAGCTGATTGAGGGGGCGGCTCATTCGAAGCTCCGGATATTACAAATGGAGGACGAGCAGCGTCCGCACTTACACGCACGAGGGCGCTTTTGCCACCCAATCAAACTCGAATCGCCTACACTCAATTGGTGACATTTGCCAATTACAACCCTTTAACTCCACATCATTTTTTGCCGTGCGCACATTAATAAAGAGAGCAAACTGGCATTTTTAAAAATAATATTCAACGTCAGCAGGTCATGCAGGACTCACAAAGGGTCACCAACTATTCTCCCCGTGCCCCAAGACCTTTTTGTACCCGCTGTTGAAAAATGTTATCTTTAATTAAAATGTTTCTGATTAAATAGACGCCTTTTCTGTTTTCTCCTGCGGCTGCTCTGAGCCAGCTCTACCCAAAGAGTTTCACTGCTCGAGGCCCCTAGTGGAACGGGGTTGGGTGTGGTACGGTGGGGTCCTTATGGGAGGCCCCGGTTACTTTCTCTCTCTTATCGATTGCACTTGTAGCCTGCTAGCGTCTTATGAAATTAAAGTTTTCGCACACAAAGAACCAACATTAAAGTAACTGCCATTACACATTGGATAAAAAGCAAACATGGCGTCGAATCGAATACTAAAACACCTCATATGAAGAGAAATAATCAAATATCGCTCTTATAGGTTTTTTACGAGAAATTCGAGAAATATTACGCCTAAATAAAATAAAATTGAATTTTTAAAATTAAATTTATTAATCAAAATAAGCAATTTAACTCATTTTTCAATGTTCGAATCAAATTCAATGCAAATTAAATATCTTAGAAACCTTAACTTTACTTTGCAAACAATTTCTCACGTGATTTATTATCCATTCTACACGGAACAATAAACTTGAGTATATAAAGAGTTAATTCCTCCCACACAGTCGAGTGACCATCACCTAACTAACGAGGACAATTAACTAAGGATGGAAAGATGCGTGACATGAAAAAGTGTAGCGAGAGAAGAAACTGCTCACTAGTCAAGATAGTGACTAATAATAATCTTATTTTGTGAACTCGTGTTCTTTCCGCACCTCAATCACTCACGCACGCGCACACGTAACATCGACAATGAGAGAGAGAAAAAATGCTCATGTATGAAAACGAGGTGAAAATTTTCCTTACAGAAAAAATTCATTTCCAAAATACAGTAACAATGAAAGTCGCAACCTTAATTACGTGTGTGTATTACGAGAAAAAAAGTTAAAACGTTAATTACACCGTGCCATTCATTCGACGTTTCCATCATTACAGCATGTGAAAATCTCACGGCAGAAAACACCGGATCCAAGTATCATTGCTTATTCTCACCTTTAAACATGCCATACTTAACTCCTTAACCCTTCGAACCCCCATTTAAAGTTGCATTAAAAATAAAGATCCCTTACTTTAACGTAAAGTTTTCAATAAAGCGTTTGTGCAAGGGAGTTTTCCTTTATAGTTATAAAATTATATGGTTTATAATATGGTTATAAGCATAAGAATCATAAATTATAAATAACAAAACCAATTAAATTGTTTTTCCTTATAAAAATGCAGCAATTTTCATTCTCTCGCTTCAAAAATACGTTTGATGAAGAAATATCGCTTAAACCGTAATAAAAGTAAATACTAATTAATTTTTAATTTTCACTAATGCAATTAAGTCTTAAATATGTTTTTATTTATAATTTTAAGTCATGTGACTTGAGTGTAACAACATAATGTCATCAGCAAAACTGTTTATGTGCAGCCATCTTTTATTTCAGTTTATGTTATGTTTTGATACCTTCTTACATAACATAAACTGCGCAAACTCTCTTTTAAAAATCTTTAAAAAATTATTTGTGCTATAAAATTGTAGTTTATAAACTACTGAATAAAAATAAAAACATTAAGAGCCCTTCTTACAATTTATTACTGTAAACAAACAAAGAGTTGGAAATCTGTTCAACTTTTTCATCGCATGCTGCATACCAAATCAAAATTGCTTTATCATTTCCATATAAATTAAACTTTAATCTCAACTAAAATCATAAAACTAATTAAATTTTCGACATTAAGAAAAAAATCACAACATTATCCCTTCAATTCATCTAACTAACACAATTCACAAACATAAAACAACAAACAAATACAGCAATATTTAACTTCAGTGATGGCACCAAACCACTTAAAAACAAAACAATAACATAAAATAAAAATAAAAAAAAAATAAAAATAAAAAAACCTTATTATCTATTAAACCTAAACTTTATTAACATTGATGACATGGTCATAAAAGAATAATTAAAGTGTCTTTTCCAGTTTTCATTTATTTGCTATCGTGTCCGTTGCTATAAACATGCTAATCGTAATGATCGGCTTCACTGCAAATGACCACACCACGCACCTTGCTCATTTTCCACTCGTGTTATATTTTATTATTATTTTATATATCTTTATTTTTTTGTTTATTTACGACTCATTTCCCTTTCGTTGACCAATCGACTGACACGTTTTCATTAGACAGGTGTATGGCGTGATCTTTTCAAATGATTATATTTTTCATCGCAAGTGCAAGTGGTCCCCATGCACGTGGGGTGGTTCTTGAAAAGTGGTCAGGAAATTAAATCATTTCCTCTGGTCATTCCCGACTGATCCTAACGGACGATACAGATTCGAAACGAACGACCAACGAGCTATTAATGATGTCCATATATCATCGAGCAAATCATCGGAAATAACAAACAATTCATCATTTTTATTTATTTATTTATTTATTTATTTATTTATTTGTTTTCAAATTTTATTTATTATTATTACTATTTATTTGATTATTGCTTGTAAAATGACGAAATGAAATAAATTCTACTTGTTAACCCTTTCAACACGTGCAATTTATTAGCAAGACTGAAGCTGGAGATGTATAATTTCCGACTTTTCATTTCATTAATATATGTTACTAATTACTGTATTCATTTCTTGCGTGAGACATCAGAAATGGAAACTTTTAAGTTCCAACATGGCCAACACTTTCTGCTTGCTTGGTGCTCAACCATGCACATAGATTCAATTCTAGTGACTCACCTGGTCGAAAGTATAAACAAAAAAATGTAATTAATTAAAATCGACCTTAAAATAAAGGAGAAAAATATTTTTGTTGATATTGACCACTTGAAAAAGGTAGAAAAGTGTATAATTAAAGGTAATAGGGTAAGATAGCGTGTAAAGCGCCGTAATCCAATTGTTTTTCTCTTTTTCCATTATAGCAGAGATATTGTTACAATAATTATAGCCATTTATTGCAAGATACAGGTGTAGGATTTTAGTGTATTGTTTGGTTGGTAGTTTGTGATGTGAATGTAGCAATAAATTAGTATTTAATTAAATATTAAATTTTTATTTGACATTTGTTATTGTGTGGAAGCTCATGAGAAGTGTGACGTCATTGAAACTAGTCAAGTGAGTTGTATAGGCGGTTTTATATATATTTTTCCATATTTTTTACATTTTGTTATTTAATTTGTTACTTAACGTGAAATAAATTAAAAATTATACCTAATGCATAAATTATTGTTTTGAAAATTTAAAATTTCGAAAAAATACCCCAATTAAATAGAAAAATTAATATATTTTATCTACCACCTGCCACAATTCTCATTAAAAAAGGATATACAGAATAATAACTAAATAAATATATTAAATTTAATTATTCTCATTAAAGCTTTTAATAAAAATAAACCTAAAAAAATTCATTTCAATCTCAATCATACAATTAACTAACTCCATTAACAATAAAAACAAAAACAAAACAAAAGATGGCTAAAATATGTCGATAATTAGATAAATGAAAACACTTTTACCTGTGAATACAACTATATAGTTTGCAATACAATAAAGTATAGAGTTTCAATACAGAAATAACAAGTCACTGAACACAAACACTGGGATAAAAACAGACCAGCTCTAAAATCCACGTGCCATATCAGAATAAACAAAACGTAATAATAAAAATGTGGGCACAGGAAATGTGGCCTCTGAACTTGCACACGAATATTAAATAACATAAGATGACACCTTGTATACGTGCTATTTCTATCTGTCAAATCCGATACATTCTACGCATACAAAATATTGTATTTGAAACCTAGATAAATAAATAATAAAAACTCTTTTAACCCAATGTCAATTCTTGATCAAGACATTAAAACAAAACCAAAATTTTAAATCATAATTTCACATAAAAATATTGATTTAATCAGTTTACTTGAAACCCAGCTTTTATTTACAATTTACCAGGCTTTTAAAGCTCTGCCTATTTGAGTAGACACACTATGCGCAACAAAATAAGACTTCCATTGTTTGCAAAACTCTCTTTAATAGCAAAATATCGTCTTTATTTGCTTCTATTCAGCTCATATCGTTGTCAAATCCAAATATTGCACATAATATCCTTGCAAATGGATTGATATTGGTGTTCAATCAATGAAAGCAGTGTGACGAGGGCGTTTTGGTTGCTGAACCTGATCTAGTGTCTATGAGAAGAGTAAACAGACGGGGCGTTAGTAACTGGTCGCTTCTAATGAAATTTACGGAAGCGAGTCTAGCACCAATAGCGCCTTGGGTTCGATATTTTATTAAGCTTAGAGACGCCTTGCTACATATGTCTTGATACGTGCGATGTCTTATGTCAATACTCTCTCCTTTTCATAATTGGATTTATTCGAAAACTCTAATGAAACCGTTTCCACAAGTCTTTTGTCACTAAAACTGAACCGCTTTTAAATTAAATGAATTCCTTATACAAACGACACCTAAAAGATAAAAGAATTTTTTTTTTATTTTATTTTATTTTCAAAATTTAACATATGAGATGACGGGCCTCATGTTAATTAGAAAAGTCAACGGTTGGATGGTGCAAAGATGCGTGTGAAGCGGGTCGAGTAATGAAAGAGTGGAGCAGAGTAGAGGATAAGATGACAAAAGGCATTCAATTTTCCAATTTTGACTGCTTCGTTAACTATCATAGAGAGGGAGGGGGTGGTGGAAAAGGACAAAACATAAGGAGTCGATCCGTTGGGAAGGATCTGTGCACTTTTCTGCCAAGTCAGCATCATTGAAGAATGAGAAAAGCACGCGCTGTTTCATTCAATACCGGATGTATATTGTTTTACATGTAATTCCGTTAAAATTCACGCCCGTTTGATCTTGGTTGTTCCCATGGAGCCGTGAGATAATGTCGCAATGATCTATTTCATTTATTTCATGTATTCAGAAAAATAAAATGTTTTTGGAGAATTTTATTTATTAATATTAATTAATATTTTTAAGTTTATCCAGTTGTGAGATAATTGATTTGAATGTTTTCTTGTTATTAGTAACAGTGTATCAGAGAAGAAAATCAATAACTTGCTTTAAATTTGTTGTGTAAATAAACGTATGCAAGTAACATATTAAAACAACTCATTAAAAATCAAACTGGAAACTGAATTAAAGTTGCTCTGATTAAAATGAAAAGCAATTTTCATATTTCAAATGTTCAAATCAACATATATAAATAATCCTAAATCATCATAAACTTCATTTCCCATAGAAAATCCATTACTTAAAAATATTAAAAATTTCAAATTGTCAAATTTTCAGATTCATCATTTTATTAATTTTATTTACATCACTCAACTCATCTCCTCAATTAAACAAAAATTAAATATAGTAAACAAATAAGTAAATAAATCTACTGTGCCCTCTCGTGACGGCACCTAATTGAAGGCACGTGCCTCACTGAGAACCCCATGACATCACATCCGTTAGAAAACTGCGTCGCGTGAACAGAAACAACAAAAAGACGATTTATATAGAACCTGCTATTAAATTAATAATTCATTACATTTGAATGAATGCACTCGTATTCCAGGTAGACAATTTTACTGCTATACAATGATTTTTTTCCCTCTTAACAAAATATATTTCCAAACAGAGAAAATGTAGCGGGGGGTGGAGTCATAACCAAGTGCTCATTTTCCAGATCAATGCAACCGAGTTGAGATAATATAGTGCGACGCCATAGCACAAGAGTTAGAACGAGAACATTTGTCGATTAATTTTTTTCTCCCCGACCCTTTTCAGGTGGGTCTGTGGCTATAATTGGGCGGGAAATGCACGTGTCACGAGCAGGTCTCGTGTTCCCACCGGTCAGGTGAGGCGAGTATAGATTGAGAGGGAGAGAAAAATTGTGTTGTCGAGTAGACGAAAAGAAACAAATCCACTTTAGCCGACAAAAATAAAGACGCCATCACTACTAAATGCAAACACTCGCAATATCAAAATTCCCCGGTTCACATTCTATTCAAATGAGCCCCAATCCTTGCCAAGTGCATTCTGGGACAGCTAATGGAGGTTGCTTGTTTTTCTGGCTAAAAAGAGGCGGATTTTGCAAGGGAGGGCACATGAGATTAGCCCCCCACTACCCATCACCTCCTTCACAACCCCCCTTTTCTTTCTCTCTTCATCATGCCACCTTTATCCATAGATGGCGCTCTACTCATTTCCATGCCATCATCTCGGTTTGAACCACTGTTTTTGTGATGGAAATGGTTTAACCAATATCGGATATGCCCTGGGAAACGGAGCATGCGTACTTTATTTTCTTTTTTTTTATTCCACAAAACCACCAATGCAATTGTGGAGTTAAATTCCAACCTTAATTAACTTTAGCCTCGTGGGAATCACAGCAAGAAACCATAAAGAAAGGGAACATGAAAAAAAAAGTGCATTAAGCAAATGTTTTTACCTTGTCACATTAGGCTGAATATAATCCGGACATTTGCATTTGGTATATATTAAAAAAAAATGTTTTTGTGTATTTTTATTTAATTTAAATTAATTTTTACTGGTCGTTTTTATATATTTTTCATTTTTGTGTTTTTTTTGTAGTTGAAACTACAAACAAACTTGTTCCAGGTGCATAAACAGGTAAGGTGGTAGGGAGTTGATTTTGTGGATCTTTTTCACTTCCTTTTCTCTTTAGTCACGGACTCCACAACAAACTAATCCATCATTTACCGCGTACTGACCCCTCAGTCCATTGAAAATACTTTAATAGCTTAGTGCAACCACTTTTTACAAAGAAGGAGAAATAAGAAGAAGAAAAATGAGACTGAAAATAGTTTTGTAAAATTTATAAATTTATTTTAAATACAAAAAACAACAAAATTAAAATCTTTATTGTCAATATGATGCAAAATGCTTTTATTACATCATCATCTTACAAATCAAACACACTGAAAGCTTCTTAGGGTGTTCAAAAAGGTGAAAAATATCGAAAAGCAAATTAAAAAATTAAACATGAAAAATAAATTAGATTATTAAAAATTATTCCAAATTTTCATTCTATTTCAACATTATTTAAACAGATAAACCAATTAAAATCTCATTTTTTTCTTTACAAATATTTAAAATATTTTTAAAAAAAGTCAATGACCATGAGCCATGTTCACAGTGCAAAGGAGGCGTCGGCAACTTGTAACAAATGGTAGATGAGTGCGCGTCCGTCACGCCGTTCCATCCATTACTTCAACTGACGCAATCCCGACGGCTTCGTGATGGATGATGGGACCTAGGGGTCTACGAAAAAACATACCCAAAAAACCCACACCTTAAGAATCCCTGTAGAGGATCACGTGTTTATTCGCTAATCGCATTTACACATTAAAATATTTTATTCGCACCTTAACTGAAAAATTCCACACAAAATCCCAAGTCAACATGACAACCCCGACCCCCACAACTCGCTTCCCCAACCATTTTTATCGGGTCAACTAACACAAACACACCTGTTCATTTTTTCTCTTCGTCTGTTCGGTTTGTTTCGCAGGCTGATCCAAATTGAAGGCTCAGCGTGAGAATAGTGGACAAATACCTGGATGAGTCAGCGTTTCTGGCTCAGGTGTCGTTTCGCCTTTCGCTACCGTTTTGCCGTCTCATGGCGGAATTTGCACTCCTGTCCACACCCTTGATTCAAGTACCGTGTTTCCCATCTGTTATCAGTTCACGACACGCTGGCACCGGTACCCCCAACTGACGTATCAGTAAACACATCTTTTTATGTTTAAAAACCTCCCACTATCATTAACTTTTAATATTTATTCAGAATTTTTTATACCCGAAAAATAAAAAAAATAAATGGATAAGAAAAACTAAAGGGAGTTACATATATTTAATGCAATTTAAACCCTGTTTACGAATTTGCTTCTAATTCAAATTTATTTTATTTCAAATCAACATTCACTGATAATTAAAATGAGATTTTATACATTTAAATATGATTTTTTTAAATTGAAAACAGTTTTGTAGATATGCTAAATGAGATTTTTGTACGTTTAAATATGATATTTTATTGATTTAAATGGGTTTTTTGTACATTTAGTTCAATTTCTGTAGGTTCAAATGATATTTTATTGATTTAAATGATATTTTATTGATTTAAATGATAATTTATTGATTTAAATTACATTTTATTGATTTAAATTACATTTTATTGATTTGAATGAGATTTTTTTGTACATTTAAATAATTTTTATATAGATTTAAATAAGTTTTGTACATTTAATTCAATTTTTGTAGTTTGAAATGAGTTATTTGTACTTTTAGATCAGTTTTTGTAGATTTAACTAATATTTTACTAATTTAAATGAGTTTTCGTACACTTAAATAAGTGTTTGTACACTTAAACGACTTTTTGCACATAAACGCTAAAACTGTTTTAAATTCACCTACTATTACACAAATTTTAAAACTC
>JAQFZN010002562.1:0-11052 GCA_034687075.1 Geophilus carpophagus | reverse complement strand
AAAATTTATTCACAAAAAGTAAAAAAAATTGAAAATTCATTGAAAAAATTCAAACCTAATAAATTTTACAAAAATAAATCAAAATTTACATTTTAGACTAATTTCCCTCTAAATAAATATCTAACTAAACAAAAAAATTGAACTATGATTTACGCAAACAAGGGACTGTCATAACACCCACATCTCATCACACGAAGAATTGTTTTGAATTTTTCCATATTGAATACAAGCAATGTTGTTTGTAGCGTTGTTGTGTGGTCTGCAGCTGAAAGTTGTCAGGGGTCGGATCCCACGACAGTCTCAGTTTCTACCTCGTGCTAGACATAACACTTACATTGTTTTCTATAAGGGCTTTGACTGTTTCGAACTGTTTACCTTCTCATAACACTCATATGCTTGACACATGTGATGAAAAAATTGTGAGTTTCCTTTTAGAAAAAGTCAAAAAGTTTAAATTGGATGTAAACTGAGTGACAACTGATTACACGAAGTTTAGAAAACCAGAAAAAATTGTTCCTCATGTGGGAAATTCTCTTTAGGGAAAAACTTGATGAATTGTGAAAAGGTGCTAACTGTCAACACTTTGCTTCATTTGCTGGTTTATTTTTGTAACAATAATATTTTTTTATTTGATTTATTTATTTTATTTTATCTTATTTTATTTTTTTTATTTTTTTTTATCTTTAGAGTTTGGAAATTGAAAGATCTTTGTGTGAAGCCAACTTATCCTTCTTTTGAAGATGCATCATTGGAATTGGTAAAATATAATTTTTTATTTATTATGTTAAAAAATTATTATTATTATTATATAAAGAATAATTTTTAATTTTTATTTATTTATTATAATTGCAGATATTTGAAAATTTAATGCCATGTGCTATTATAACTCCTTTGGATTGCTTTTGGGAAGGTTCGAAAGTTGTTGGGCCAGATCATCCTATACAAATACCGTAAGTTTATAAATTAACTCAATTATTTTAGAAAAAATTGTGGGAAATTGAACCATAAATGTCAATATCTCAATAAAAATTATGACTTGGTCACTTTCATAATTAATGTGACAATTATTATAAATTAGATGATATATTAATTGATTAAATATTTAAATAATTAATTGAATTTAATTGAATGGAATTTCTTAAATTATTTTTATAATTTATTTAAAAATTTTAATTTCTTAATTTATGTTTCTACAATTAATATACATTTATTTCATTATATTTATTCATTTTGAAATGATGGTTTTGTAATAATTTATTGCACTAGAAGGAAATTTCTGATTTTTTTCTAGTAGATTTGTGAGAATACTTTTAAAGTGTTAAACAAGTGATAAATCTAATTGCTGTCTCTGGCATAACTTAAAAAAATTAAAAAGAATTTCAAGTATTTTATTAAACTTAATAAATATTATTTTATAATTAATAAAATGAAAATTATATCAATATTAATAGATAAAATTAATTTATTTTATATATTTTATTCTATATATTTTTTACAAAAAAATATAAATGATTTTAATTTTTTAATTTTATTTAAATTTATTATAAAAAAAAAATTGAAACCTAACAACGAAAGTCTTAGAATGGATGTCATGGAAATAGACTTGTGGTGCTGGGTTGGTTGCAAGTGAAGTAGGATAGAGAAAAAAAATGGCGGCGGAACCTCTGTGGCGACCACCCACTTGGATGAGAGCAGCTGTGTGTCATTGTGTGCAAAACCCAGTGGCACTTGCCATTTCTAAAGGGTTATAAAGTCTTTAAAAATATAAAAAAAAAATTAATATCTTTTATTAGATTTTATAACATTTTTTTAATGAAAAAAATCAAATTTCAGAAAATATTTTTTCTAAATCTGGTATACAAGTAGTTAAAGGAAGAAAGTAAACAGTTTTGGGTGCGTAGTAGTAGGAATGAAGGGGAGGGGAAATGAGTAGGGGTTGGGGGTAAAGGAGAAATAGAGGAAATGGTTCCCACAAGAGAGGAAGTAGGGGTTGAAGGGGGGAGTCCCATAGGGGGTGATTGGTTGAGGAGATTCCCTGCTGTTGGACATGGAAGGTGGGCTGTGTCAGATTTGTCACTTGTGATGTCTCTTTTTGAGACAGGCACATTTTTCAGGTTTAGTTGAATACACCTTACTATTTTTCTTTTTTCATTCTTTTTTTTCTCACAAAAAACTTAAACATTTTTATTTAAATTTTTTTTACAGACAATGGCATGGTGGACCAGTTCAGTGGAGCAATTTGAACCCAATGGAGTTATTAAAGTTAATGAAATTGACATTTTCATCACCATCTGATTCAATCGAGTCATTTATGAAAAGAGTAAGTTTTTATTTTAAAATAATTCAATAAAGCAATGTTTTTCCAGTCTGACTGGATCAAAATGAGTTAAAATGAATAATCTAAGCACTTAATATTTAGCATTTTATTCAAATTAATAGCAATTGAATTTGCTACTGCTATTTCTTCTGCTTTTTATTATAAAATAAGCAGTAAACAAAAAGCTATAAAAGAATAAGTGCTTTATTTATATGAAAAACTTTAATTTAGCAAAAATTAGCAAAATCTTAAATTTTATGCTGTAAAACGATGATTATACTAATGTGTATGGAAATGTTGTTTATCTAAGGATTGTTCAATCAAATTTGGCTTTAACAGTTTTGAATGGTGAATGGGATATCTGATATCTTGCTCACCGGAACTGTTCAAGTTCTGCTAAATTAAAAATTAGCTTTAAAAAAGCTTCAAAACAATTAATCAGAAATTCTTAGTAGCTAAAAATTTGCTATTTATGTTATCACAGCAAAAATACTACTTATAATACTTCTTATAAGATAATTACATTTTAAAGATAGTCTTACATTCTTTATAAATGTAGACTTACACAATGTTTATTCTACCTCTATACAATTTTTATACCTTGGAATTCCATGCGTTCCATTTGAGTTGCTTGCTTTTCAATCCTCTTACATTTTCAACCCCAACCCCCTCTTTTTTTTGAAGCTTTAGATGATGAAGGAATCTTTATTGTTAACTTTTTTTTCTATTTACTTATCCACTTTATCTCACCCTCTTAAAAAAATCCAGTTTAGGGGGAATTAATTTAATTCCTATTTATCTCAGTTAATTCTTTTATTTAAGCGAACAACTTGGCAGATGTTTTTCCACTTTTTTTTCAAACTTTATAATTTAATTTATTTTATATATATAAAAAATAAAACCTTAATTGCAATTAAGTTTTAACTACAAATTTTTTTCTTTAAGGCTTTAATTAGACATGCATGACTTAATCTTTGAGACAAACATAATTGTTTTTTTTATTTTTTCTTTTATAAAAATTATTAATATTTACATTTATTTCAATTAAGGCCGGAGTTACAACAGCGTATCAAGAAAAACCGTGTCTTAATCCATCGGACTCGGAATGCCCAAATTCAGCACCGAATAAGAAGTCAAAATCTGTAAGTGTAAATAACGGTAAAGTTGAAAGGGAAATTGGCATAAAATGTGAGAGCTAAATAAAAGTGGGGAACACAGCATCAAATACATCATGGCACCGTGAAATGGACCCATGACAGGCGTAGCCAGCACTGGGCACAGTGAGGGAATACATGTAGAAGGGTCTGAGTGGAGACTGGTGCCATGAAAAGGCTAAAAGTTTGGCGTCGGGGTCTTTTGATGTCTTCTTAGACATTCGAAATGAATCTTTAGAAATTGTAACCAAGAAAGATGGCGTTTGGAAAAGTTGAATGACTGGGGGAATGAGGGAGAAGTGTAAGTTGAGTCGTTGGCAAATTGAATCAAAGTCAGTTTGAAAGTTGTTTTTGAATGAATCAATAGCAGAAAATGTGGTGGGAAAAGCAGAACCAAGTGTTTGTTATGGTGAATTACCAATTTTTTGTTTTATTATTTGAAATTGTAGAGTTTGTATTTATTTTATTATTTAGTTAAAGGTTAAAGATGGGTTAATTAAATTTTTTATTTGAAATTAATTTAATCAAAATTGTAAAGGCAGTAATAATAGAAAATGGCTGATTGTAAATAAAAATCTGCCTACAGATGGCAGCTAATAATGTAAACACCAACTTTCTGGAAATTTAAATTGCTTTAAATGATTTTTCTGAACAAATTTTTTTAACATTTACAGGAAAATTGAAATGACCAGATAATTTGAAGGGCATTGAATTAAGTTATAGAAAATTTTTATCTAGAGAAAGAATTATTTTATTGAAGCTACAGCATTAGTGAATAAAATAATTTGATTTTAATTATATACATAACACAATTCAAAGATGGCTGCACTTAGTAATGAAATTTCTGAGAATAGAAAATTACTTGTTTTTGTTAATAATATGTTGTTAGCATTTTCTAAATGTTTCATAACAGTTTTCTAAAACATTAATTTTTAGCATTTTATATTTAATGAAGATTAGTGATTATATAGATAAAACTATCGAAAAAAATATTTGTTAATGTCTTTTTATGGAACCATAGCTGTAGGGTAATTTTTATCTAAATCTGAAATTATCTTAAAATTTCCATTTTATGACCTTAAAGTAATCATCTTTAGCAGTGATGGACATTTCTGAAATAAAGACCACCCAAGGAAAGAATTTCAAAAAATTAGTAGAGCACATAATTTTTATCTGATCAATTTCCTTAAGATTCTACCAGAGAAAATGTACTAAATAGAAAAAATTATATAAATTTTCAATAAATTTTGAAATATTTTTAATATTTGCAGCAGCAATGGTTATAACTCAATTACATAAACTACAGTAATTTCAACTGTAAAATAAACACTATAAAATCCAAAAAAGTTATGCTAGAGTCAAGCAATTATCTAGATACTTTTTATACAGTTGTTTCTTTTGTCAAAACCACCGAAAAGTGGTCTTACTGTTTTAGAAATTAGTTGAAATGACACCCCATGTTTTTGTGACCTAATATCCATTGGGGGTTGTGATTTATACCATTGAATAAGAGAACATTAGGTTTCCACTGACTTAACATAGGGGACACCAGTATGTAGTTATGGGGTTGCTGCTTGAAATACCAACTTCCAAGCTATACTTATTGGAACCAGTTTGAAACTGAGATGTAGCATTAGAAGTTTATTCCTGTTGAAAGGAAAAATATAACGTATAGTTGTTAATTTTTTGATCTTTTTAATTTATATATTTAATTTTTATTTCAGCTTCCAGATGTTGCTGTTGAATTAAATGGTGGATGCAAGGGTGTGGCGGCACGTTACATGAATTGGCCGGAGGAATTAATAGTTGGTGGTGTGAAAAAAAATCGAACTGGATATATAATAAGGTGATAAAATTATATTTTTTTATTTTAAACATTTCTGTAATTTCTATAAATATTTATTATTACAGAGCTGAAGCAATTCAAACTGTTATTCCATTGATGGGAGAGCGGCAGATGTTTGAGTTTTGGAAAGATAATTATAAAGTTCACAATTTAAATTGGAATGAAGAGAAAGCAAAGGAGATAATTGAAACATGGCAAAGGACATTTGCTAGTGAAGTTCAAAAGCACGTAGTTGTTTCCAATATCACGAAGAATCAACGAATAACTGCTTTTTCAACAACATCACTTTCCGATATTTTGAGGGATTTTTCAGAAATCAATGTAACAAAAATTGTACTAGGATATTTATTAATGGTAATGCAAAGTTATAGTTTTGTAGTGAGTTTGTATAATATTGTTAGATTAAGAGAAAATTATGTATTATACAAACTAATAAGATATATTATTATAACTATTTTATACTAATTTTGTTTTTATTTTATTTTAGCTTATTTATACTTGTGTGTCTCTGTTACGTTGGTCTAATGCTGTCCATTCGCAAAGCGGTATCGGTTTAGTTGGTGTTCTTCTGGTTGCCATGTCCATTGCAGCGGGATTGGGATTCTGTGCTCTTATTGGCATTACATTTAATGCATCAACAACACAGGTAAAAAAAAAAATTGATATAAAAATTATTGAAATTTTAATTCATATTATATTATTTAAACAGATTGTTCCATTTCTTGCTTTGGGTCTTGGTGTTGATGATATTTTCTTACTCACTCATACATACGCTGAAAATGTTACCAACGAAATTTCTGTTGAGGTAAGAAAAGATTATTTTTATATTTTAATAACGTGTTGATATTAAAAGTTTTATAAAGAAAAATATCTTTTTTTTTAAATTTATACTTGGATATTAGTTAAAAGGTAAGTTATAGCTCTTTTAAAAAATAGTTTGTCTTATGACATTTATTTTAATCACACATTTGCAAAATGATTGTCACCTAATCCATCAATTTTGAAAAAAAAAAATTGAGGGGTTGACAGAAAATTATTTTCAACATCTGGCTTTTCACCAAATGTTTTAATTAATTTTTTTCTTAAAAAAATATTTCAAACATGTGAAAATCCCAGTAGACTTCCCCCTAAGTTTGAGGGAGCGAACAGATATTTAAAAAAATTTAACTTTACAAAAAGTAAAAATATTTATAGAAATATAATTTTCTTTTCTTATTTTTTATTTCATTTAGGAAGAAACCGGTGAATGTTTGAAGCAGACTGGGCTAAGCATCTTGTTAACTTCAATTAGCAACATGTTTGCATTTTTTGCAGCTGCCATAATACCCATTCCAGCTCTTCGCGCATTTGCACTTCAAGCTGGGATATTAACAGTTTTTAACATTGCATCGTCTTTATTGATATTCCCAGCTGTGGTTAGTTTAGACCTAAGGCGAAGAGAATCTAAACGTATTGACATTTTCTGCTGTTTTGCAAGGTAATTACTCTATTTACGTGGTTAATTATTCCCAAAATACCACATAAATGTATAATTGTACCTGAAACAAAAAATAAGCATCAATAAATTTAATTTTTTTTATTTTAGTTCCCAAGTCGAAAAAGGAACCAAAAATACTCACATATTGCCAACAGTTGATCCTGCTTCAAAACGGCATCAAACAATCACACGTATTGTTACACCGGATAGCCAGCATGCAACTACAGTTCTTGCTCAAGATGATTCTTGGCCAACACAAGTTTCATCATCAACGTCAGTTGAATCGTTAGCTACTACATGTACTTCAACTTCTACCAGAGAATTAGTATCTGATATTAAAGGTGATAGTTTTAAGGATCGCTGGCTAAAAGGATGTTTAAATGCTCATCAAGAATGCTATGTTTGGTCGTTGACGTGGTTTGCCAGAGACATTTATGGACCAAGTCTACAAAATAGAACAGTTAAAGTAAATTAAATATAAAAAATTATTAGTTTGATTTTTTTTTTAATTTTATTTATAATTTTTTCTTAAAGGTGCTTTCCATGTTGGGTTTTATTTGTTTGATGGCAGTAAGCATTTGGGGTGCATTTCGAGTGTCAAATGGATTGGATTTAACTGATATTGTACCTCATGGATCGAGCGAATATCGCTTTCTTCATGCTCAGAATGAATATTTTGGATTTTATAACATGTATGCAGTAACTCAGGGAAATTTTGAATACCCAACCAATCAGAAATTATTACAAGAATATCATGATGCATTTGTAAGAGTAGAAAATGTGGTTAAAAATGACGATGGAGGCTTGCCGGATTTTTGGTTGAGCATGTTCAGACAATGGTTAAAAGGTAATAAAAAACAAATAAAATATTAAATAAACTTCAAATTAATAACTTAATTTTACATTTTAAGGTTTACAAGATGCATTTGATGAAGATTGGCATAACGGGTGCATTTCGCAAGAATGGTGGTATAAAAATGCATCAACAGACGGCATATTGGCTTACAAATTACTAGTACAAACTGGGAAAGTGGATAATCCAGTTGACAAATCACTCGTAAGTTATTTAATTAATAAACACTAATTTAAAAATTGAACACTTTATTTATTTTTATTAGGTAACCAAAATTCGTTTAGTGAACGAAGACGGTATCATAAATCCCAAAGCCTTTTACAACTACTTAACAGCTTGGGTAACAAACGATCCACTCATATACTCAGCATCAATGGCAAATCTACGCCCTGAACCGAAAATGTGGATCCACGATGCCAGAGACTATGAATTAAAAATCGCCAAATCTCAACCTTTAGTGTACACTCAATTACCATTCTACCTCAACAAACTCAGCACCACCGAACAAGTGACAACGACTATTGAAGCTGTGAGAGAAATTAGCCGCAAGTTTGAAGAACGAGGTCTTCCAAACTTCCCCACTGGAATTCCTTTTACTTATTGGGAACAGTACCTGAGTCTACGATTTCATCTTCTTCTTGCTTTAGTGTGTGTTTTAGCAGCTATTTTTATTGTACTTTCTGTGGTTCTTGTGAATCCATGGGCTGCTGCGTTGGTTGTGCTTGTGTTGGCTGCTATTGTTCTACAGTTGTATGGATTTATGGGAATGATTGGTGTGCGGCTGAGTGCAGTGCCTGCTGTTATTCTTATTGTTGCTGTAGGAATTGGTGTGGAATTTACAGTTCACATTTGTGTGGTAGGAAAATAATTTTTGAAATAGTTTTGAATTATGATTTGATTTTTTTTTTGTGTTTATTACAGGGTTTTCTTACAAGTATTGGTAGCCGAAGTCGACGGATATGTATGTCGTTAGAACATACATTTGCTCCTGTTGTACATGGCGGTTTATCGACGTTGTTAGGTGTTTTAATGCTCGCTTTTTCCGAGTTTGACTTTATTGTCAGGTAATTGTTATTACTATGTTGTTAAAAAATAAAATATTTGATATTTATAATTGTGTTTTTATATAACTAATTTAATTTTGTTTTTAGGTATTTCTTCTATGTTTTATGCGCTTTGGTTGTTATTGGATTAATCAACGGTTTATTATTTTTTCCAATTTTGTTGTCCATAATTGGACCCTACGCAGAGGTATCTATTTGATTTACATTACTTATTTTAATTTTAGTTTTTTTTTTGAGAATTTAATTTACTTTTAAATTTTTTTAAGGTTATTCCCAAAGATAATCCTGATAGGATAGCAACACCAACACCTGAACCTTCACCTCCACGGGTGAGGTATAAGTGCAAGAAAAACAAAGCAGATTTGCAACAAAATAGACGGATGTATCCGTCGGAAATATCGTTGTCAACGATAACTGAAGAACCGCCATCTTGGCAGTCGTCACATGAAATTGTTGTTCAACCTGAAGTTGTTGTCGAAACAACCACTTCTTATCCACATTGTGAAGAGAAGAACGAAGAGGTAATTATTTTTAATATTTTATCTAATTAAATTTAAAAAAATGTGGTTACTATAAAAATTGTTTATTACAGGATTCGTCAAGTACAAATAGTCCCCCAAATTATCCCACTGCAGTTACCACGAAAGTTACTGCGACTGCTAAAGTTAAAGTGGAAGTTCACACACCCTTTCCAGGTAATTAAAAAAATATTTTGTAAAATATAATGATTTATAATTTATTTATTTTGTAATTTTTTGTTTTAATAGGTGCTGCTTATAGAGAAACAAATTATAAACACAAGAAGAGAAAAGATACAGAAGATAGATGAATAATAACTAAACATAGTTTTAAAGTTTTACAAATTTCATAAATAAAGTGAAAGACATTATTATTCTTATTATTATTATAATTATTATTACTATTATTATTTAATTTATAAACATAAAAAGATAATTTGTACATGATAATTTGTATAAGAGTGGTTTTTTCTGTGTAATTTTTTAATTTATTTTTATTTTTTTAAGATGCTGGTTTTTTGTATGTTTAATAATTTTTGATGAGATTTTTTTTCTCCTATTCAGGCAGCTTTTTATATCAGTATTTTTAAAGAAAAGTTATTTGTCCACATTTTTACATAATTTTACAACGAACTGTTGTTAATTCTGGGTAATTTATTGTACATGATTTTATTTGCAATTTTTTTAAGTCATCATGTTTTCTTAATTATTATTTTTGTAAATATTTGAACACATTTCATCATTGTATAGTTCGTTTTGTATCAAAATTAATAATATATTGACATTATGCTTATATGTAATTGTATAAACAATATGATTGTTTCTAAATAGAAAATTATAAAATAAAACAATAAAGTGAAAGAATTTGACATTTATAAAAAAAATTGGTGATTATTTTGTCCATTTTTAGATCACTACTAAATAACCCTATCAAGGGCCACCCTAATAAAAAATGGTAAACTAAAATTTTTAAACTATAACGATCTCTTGCTTCAATTTTTACTTCTGCACACATGAAAATAGTATTACGCAAAATCTAAAGTATTGTGGGTCAGTTGGACATCTATTCATGTTTACCCGAACTTGTTTATTGTAATTAATTGTAATTATTTTTGCTTGTTATTCTGATGCCTATCTGAGCTACTGTACTTGGTATTAAACGCATCACTGCCCCACTAGATGAATTTGTTTTAAATGCCTTATTATCTCACTAGAGGAAGTTAGTGTGCCTTTAGGATTTGTTCTGTTATGAAAGAGTAGTTAGAACATGTCCATAATCTTTCAATCATATTGATTATTATAGATTAGATCATAGATATGATGTATGTATATCAATGATTAGATTTACTTTATTTGCTCTCTATCTCTTCTCTTAGCGTTAATTTCATTTTACTCTTTAAGCACTACTATATCCAGAACAATATTTTGTTGGTGGGTATAATCTACTTTAATTTTTTTGTTTAGATTTAGTTGTTTTTACAGCAAATGATTGCTTTTTGATTATATTGTTTCTGGTGTTATAGTAAGAAGTGCTTTATAAAAATAATCATTCTTTAACACTTACTATATTTCAATTTTTTGTATTGGACTCAAAAGCAAGATGGCTGCATTTGCAAAATTTGAAAAATTACTAATGCTGCTATGAGCTGATGTGCGTATATTTACGACATTAGTAAAAGCATTACGCCATTCTTCTAACATATTTGTTAGTCATCATGATGACTAACAAATACAAATAAATTTAATTAATTCAAAAGATTACCGTGTTTTTATTTTTAATTGGTTATTGTGTACATATTTTGACTCCAAACTGAGATTGAAAA
>JAQFZN010002561.1:0-11060 GCA_034687075.1 Geophilus carpophagus | reverse complement strand
TCAGAGATTAGTTAAATAACTAACTTGGAACTAATTCAATTTTTTTTTGCAAAAAAAAAACATTACAAAATTAATTTATTTATTAATAGCCGGTTCGCACGAATCATAACATTTAAACCAAACGGTTCGTTCGAACCGGTGCGAACCGGTAGGAAAGCATTACTGAATATGAGGTTGTTTGTTCTTTATATTATTATATTTATTTAAAATAAATGTTTTTTCGATATAAGGAACAAACTTTGTAATATTTTTTTAAAGAATTCGTTATATCGAGCTACTCATTACAAGCACCCTCGATAAGAAGAACAAATTGGAGTTCGTCTTAACGAGGTTCAACCCTGTAACAAAATTATAATAAAAACAAAATTTGTAAACAAAGAAATGAAATGAAAATGATACTTGATTACACGACACTTTTCATATCATATTTAGCATGACATGCATATCACATTTAATACGGTATTTAATTCAGTTAATGCATCAATTTAGCTATTCTAAATGATTAATATTAAAGACCCTTTTGTTGTGTTTTCTTCTAAGAAAAGTGATAAATTGACATTTTATCTCATTGATTTGATGCTCAGCAGCATCTCCGGGGAGCAGAAAATACGAAATGATGTAAATAGTAAATAAAATGAATCTTACCGTAATTAAATTAGATGAAATTGTGAATTATTTTGTGGTGATGATGAAATTTGTCAATATGTAGTGAGGAAGTTGAAAAAATGTAAAGTGCTTAACAGCATATTTCACAACAAGGTGATGGTGCTGAGAGTAAACAGAAATCTAGTCCCGGAAGTTGTTTCGTCTTCATGACCTCTGATGAAGCTGAAACTGTAGCTGAATTTTGTTGCCATCTTGCGGGGAAAATATGAGGTGTTTTTTTTTTATGATTTATTAATCGTAAAAAAATTAAGTTATTAATCAGTTTTGATATGTAAAATGGAATTTATTAAAATAAATGTAGATTTTAATAACATTTCGATATAAATTGAAATTAATCAAATTGAAAGTGTCAATTTACTGTTACCATGCGAAACTGCTAATGATATTATTTATTTTATGGGCTTTCTCTGCAGTGTATGTTTGGTGCTATTCACATGCCTTCTTGTGGTGTAATTAGTAACTAAAATAAGGTGTCAAAAATGTATTGAGTTTTCAGCTATTTAAAATAAAAGCTGAAAAGTAGTTTTCAATGTCTTGCCTTTATAAATAGTTTTTGACTGAAATATTCATGATATGCTATGAAAAAATTTAAATTGGTTATTGTGATTTTACCAATAGATGGCAACCAAAGCAAGTAAAAGAAAGAAATTTCCTATCGATTTTTTTAAACAATTCTCGCTTGTCAGTGCAAAATTTGTACATTTCAAATTCTCAATATAAATTACGAAAATGTGATTAACTAAATTCAAACAATCATAATAATAAATTAATAAGATATAAACAAATGTTAATATTATTTATTGTAATGAAAAAATAAACTGCAGCTGATATAAAAATAAAGTTTCTTTTAATTTATACACTTAATTTTATTCATAAATAAATAAAACTCATGATATTACTAAATCGATTATTACAAATTTATTTCCCACTCAAAAAATTTAATCTTCATTCCTCTCTTTAGTAAAATAGTTTAGTTCGAGATGACATAGCACAACCAGGGCTTTTTTTGTGCCGGAACGCGCCGGTACGGAGTACCGGGACCTCTTTCCAGGCCAGAAAAAAACAATCAAAAATTGTCATCATTTTTTTCTAGTCCAGGCCATTGTGCCCTGGCTATACAGTTGTGATACCCCAAAAAATTAATGACCTCAACTTAGTACCGGCACCTATTTTTTTACAAAAAAAGCCCTGAGCACAACCCTTTGAATCCCTCCAGTGTTGACAAATCTAAAGCCATCGGTCACACGACCATGAGTTTTCACTTGACGACACAAACATTTTGATGCATTCACCACCTTGTAGTCATCATTCATCATGTTCGTGGCCCCGTGACACTGGCCACCCGAACAACCCTTTAAACCCCCCTTTCAATGGGGTACTTTTAAAGAATACTTATAGAGCTCGAATTACTAAAGGGTTAACGCAAGATTGAACCATAATCTCGAATTTAAATCGAGTTTTAAATCGAATTTTAAACATTAAAACAACATTTTAAAGATTTCAATTTTTTAACTTTTCAATTTTTCAAATATAAACAACAACAAAATAAAATAATTATTTGTCGGAAGATGAAACAGTTGCAGTTTCAACTTCAGTCGACTTTGTTTGTCAAGTTGCCGACAAGGAATAAACAAATAGCGCCGTTTAAGTGTGACGGCAGCGAACGACACGTTCCTGCTGCGAGGAAATTTACAGTCTGAAACCAACTTCACACAGTAGGGGTCTTTAGTCGGTGAGCCGCACGTGCAAATCAAAGAGGGCAAGGTGCCAAGCAGACACCTGGTATTTGTGAAATTGGTTTGCAAGAGGAAGAGAAAACTACTGTAAATGATAGAGTAAGAGATGTTGTTCAACTTGATATTTGTCAACACTCTTGTTACATTCGAACAGTTTCATTTAGAATTATTTCCTGTGTGAGAAATATTTTTATTTTATTCAAATAAATTAACTATAGAACGCACATGTTTTTATTATCTCACTAGTATCAAGCAATAAATTCATCACTCTGCCCATAATTCGTAAATAACGATGCAAGTTCACGAGAAATCCCAGTGACAAATTACATTACTTCGCCAATCCCTTTCTCTCACCTTAAAATTCCAAAGAAATTCATCGAGCAATGTCAATGTGATTAGTTTGGCCAATGCCCTTTGTCCAATTCGCATTTTGTCTAGCGACACCTGTAACTGATGCCCATGACGCCTAGTCTGACCTGCAGGGGCAGTTCAATGGGTCCATAGTGCCGACTTTGAATAAGACTACCCCGCCCTCTCAGCTCGATGCCAGCCCCGTGTCTCAATGCACGAGGCCATTTCGGGGCTGAACGACCCATTCAGTTCGACTATTCGCAGTAACGCCAGTCCGGCAATGATTCAAGCTTAATGTAGCAGCTATGATTTGATGACTTAACCTGACCGACTACAAAACAATATCACCTCACTAAGCAAGGGTTTGAACTATGAAAGCCTTTCCATGGTCTTTGGTTCCAGTCTTCCAGATTTTTTAGCTTGGTTTAACCTTCTGCTTTAAAATAAATCTATTTATTACAAAAATAAAAGTGTTTTTTCAATTTTAAATCGCAAATTTTGAAGTTTTGGCTTCTATTATTTAGTATTCCTTACTTAGCATATCAATCTATACGGTTTTAAGCAGTAAATCTTCATGTCTGGTCCGGACTTGTCCCTCTACATCATTTTAAATCCCCTCTAACCTCCTTACGGTAGTGAATGCTTAGCAACCAGACTTTGCATGGTGCTTCAACCCTCTTCCAAAAATAAAAAAATTACCTTCTTCCCTCACTCTTTTGGGGAAGGGGTAAAAAATCCCCAATCCTTTCTTGTCAACACTGGAGGATAACCACAGTTTATATACACAGTAAGGCAGGGGTATAATAAAGTAAATGGATCTTTAATAGATGTCAAGGTAAAGAGTTGCTACTGTGTGATCAGCTTGTCAGGTGAAAGGGTGCTAGCTTTAAATGCAAGGGTTACATCAAGTGATTTTGGGTTTGTTGTAAAGAGTAAGGTTATAGGTGAGTTAGTGTTGAGATGTAGTTTATAGAAACTTTGTTGACCTGAGTTTAAAGGTTGATTTAATGTGTGGTTTTGTTGGTTTATTTTAGTTTTGGTGTGAAAATATTGGATTAAATTTAATAAAAAGATATAAACAATATAAACAATTCTAATAAAACAATCCAATTTGAATTAGTTTTTTCAGCTAAAAATTAATGATAAATATCATTTTAGCTGTATTCAATATTTTTGTGTTAAATTAATTTTATGATACATTAAAAATGTGTACATAAACATATAAATATAATAAATAAATATGAAAAAAAAAATAACTACTCATTTTATTATTTTACCAGTCAAATTCAACACTTTTACTCAAATTCAGGTCAACCACTTTTCCTGCCCCAACCAAACCTATTCTGAAAAAAGTCTTAACTAAAACAGGCTATTTTCTTTTATTTCACCAGCCCACCCAAATCCTCCTGTAATCTTATCACATGTATTCAAGATTAAATTTGAGTTCTAGGATGCAGAATAATTTTTCAACAGATGGCAAATATTGACTTTGGTAAATCAAACTATCTTATCTTTGTAGAAAATCCTCTATCACAGAACTTAAGCATTCCACAAACATTTGAACTAATAACCCAATGACCAATATCTAAAATATTTTGTTGTTGTTTTTTTTTTTTTTTTTTTTTTAAAAACTGACTTTTTTCAAAATAATCAAATAATCCACTTGAACTATATTTTATGGTTCATTTAAAATTGTTTACAATTTTTTTTATAGAAAATGCTTTTTAGGGTTTTTGGTGTGCATCAGAAATCCAATAGCTCATGGTTGATTACTCGGTCTTTGAAGACGACGTCATGGCAGTTGAAGCAGTCAAGCAACATAAATGCTTGTGGACAGTGTTATTATGGGACGAGTTCTCTTTATTTGGATCTTGTCAACCAATTTCTGCGGCTTTCCAACCTCAAATTCTATCCTCTACAACTTGAATCTATGACATTCTTCAAGTACTACTTCTCGTTTTCTAACCAACTTCATGGATTATTGCAATTTTGATTTTCCACACATTTCCACACATTTCATCATAAATCTTAAAGCTTAGATTTCCAAAGATTTATTTAAATAATCCATAAAAATTGATCTTTTGGATAAATATTTCTAATCTTTCACACAGAGATAAAAAACGTGTTCAAATACAGTTATCAATTTAATGCTTCTAACTGGTCACCATAGTAACTAAGGGTTGGTAACTAAGCATGAAGTCCATACATTTGACAATTGGGCGTGCCTTTTGATAAACAACTTAGCAATGAATAGATTTTAAAGGCTTGCTTTTGTATCGGCTTTTATACTTGTATTTATTACCAAGAACAGCCATTTTGATTATATTATTATTAGAAAAATAATTTTAATCCAATACGACATGACATTACATATCAAAATATAATTTATAAAAAGACTTTGACCTGTTCACAAGCCAACACCTGCTCCATATTAGACATAAAACTGCACTTAACTTGGTGATAAGGAATAAACAGTGGACAACAAGTAGATAAGAAGAGAGGGGAAGCAAAGAGCAGAAGAAAAAATTACAAACAATTTTGCTTTTCTTCAATTTTAACACTTATCTCGTCATTGCTTAATCCTGCTAAATATATAATTGTGTTTTGTTTTCGAACAAAACTAGTAAAAAAAAGTAAATATGGATTAACTTGTCAAGATAAATCTTGAAGATAAGAAAAGCCAATTTTGTCTCAATGGTCTGCACACATTCACCCATTGCTTAGCAACCTTTCACCCTTTTGCAGTTGAACAGAAGGGGAATAAAGCACTTGGTTGGGATTTAAAACCAGTTGTAAAGATAGATTCCCTTAGATTTCGGCTCAAGTTGAAAGCCTGCATTAAGAGCAGCCATTTGCATCTTTTTGAAATCTTCAATTTCCTGTGTCTGAATAAAAAGATAAACAACTGGAATTTATTCCTCAAATAAATCCTCCTGATGTAACAATGTTTGGCAGTGTTTAACACTGTTTTGCTGTGTATTAGGCCGTGTTTACTGCCATATTTTTTAATTATTTACAAATACAAACAATGTATATTACGACATTTTTATTACAACTTAAACGATTGACATTTGCTTCGTGCTGTTGCAAACTCGTTCAAACAAAACTTGTTTTTTAATAAATTACAAATGTCAGAAGAATTGTAAACATTTCAAAAACCCATCCCCACCGAGCCCTGGCGCCAGGCACTATCCAACGCACGTGCGGGGTATCATTGGTCAAACTACCCTCCAGCAAAGTTTGAGCAGTGCACATGCGCGTTGCGTCTTGTCCAACCCATCTGCGTCACTCCTTAGTCAAGCCACGCGACGAAGCGTGTGTCAGAAAGCGTTGAGAAGTGTGTGAGTAAGATGCCAGCAGAGAAACCAAGAACTAAAATGATGGAAGGAACAAGAAGAGTGAGTGCACAAATAGCAACATTAATTTCATCTTTGCTCTCATCTCTTTTCTCATTATCTCTTTTTTCTATGTAGCAACTCTTTTAATTCCAGGTTTAATATTTATTCTTATTTAACTTTCTGTTCAGATTTGTATTTAAAATTGTCTAACGCAGATTTTCTTTTACTTAGAGCTCGAAACCTTTAATGGAAAAACGTAGACGAGCTCGAATTAATCACAGTTTAGCCGAATTGAAAACTTTAGTTGTTGATTCGACAAAAAAAGAGGTTTGTTTCACATGAATGTTTGCTAAAGCGCACATTCTAAATTTACATAATTTAACAGAACACACGTTACAACAAACTAGAAAAGGCAGACATCCTAGAAATGGCGGTTAATCATTTGCAGAATCTACAAAACAAAAACACAACAGGTAATTTGTAATTTATCAACTTTTTGAAATTTAAAATTTTAATAAATAATAAACTAATTTAAATTCTTTATAGCTTTGTTCGCCAACAAGTATCTCGCTGGATATAGTGAATGTTTGCATCAAGTTTCAGTCTGCATGGATCAACTAGATGGTTTAAACAAGGATGATCGAATGCACTTGTTGCACCATTTGACAAAGTGCTTGAGCAATATCCGTAGCAATGAAGCATGGTCACCACACCTAAATGAGAAATCCAAATCTACCGCAACTGATGTCCACACTAATCCTGTGGGAAATCTACCTTTGAGCAACAACTCGATCTTTTCCAGCTTATCGCTAATACCTAGTCGTCTATCAACTGGAGAAATTGCATTTATAGTGCCTTGTTCAACAACTAATTCAAATATGGCGCCGTTTTTTAATAACTACAACAAAAATGTGATGGATTTAGCATCAAAAGAACTTGTTGAAAGACCACAAAATGACTCAGAATCAGTTTGGAGACCTTGGTAACTTACCAAATGTTATTGGACTTTTTTGTTAAAGTTTTTGTTTATATTGTGCTCATTTATTTAATTAGAATTAGTTTTTTTAATACAAAAAATTAATCTGTTTCAGTTACAAGTTTTTACATGCTTTGTTAATACGAAAAATAATATAATAAAATTTAAGTGAATAAAATTGATTTTTATAAATAAAACAATTGCTTTTTTTCAATTTCCTTTTCAATTTACTTTCTGTGTGTGAAAATTATAGGTGGCAAAAATGCCCCCGAGTTTGTGATTCTAAGCAGACACCCCCTGTTGGCGCCTGAGTGTCCAGTCTTGAGACTGACCAGTGGTGTCCTTACTTTATCTTGTGTTTTGCAGGAAACAAATGGAGTAATTGCAGTCGACACAACCCCCTATTGGGTTGTGAGTCTTTGTGGTCTTTCTGAAGATGCTCTCTACTGGACATTTCATTACTTTTCAAGTGTATGTAATTACTATGGGAGCACTCCAGGCGACCAAACAAATGGATGAAAGGAAAGTTTGGAGTCGCATTGTAGTCCACTTGAACAGTTTTCCTTCTGTAATAATGGGCTTAACCCTTTCACCTGGCCTAAGATCAAATTTCGAACTAGAAAATGAAAAATTTAGACAAAAACAAAAATTCAATTAATTTTCTTTTGTGTTTATTTATTTTTTCTATTAAAATATTTAATATAAAAATTCAAGTTCAATGTACTTATAAAGAAACTTGATCTGAATGCTCTTAGCATTGCAATTCGATGCTCAGTTCCTTTTTCACTGTCCATCTCTGTCCACCTACAGTCCACTAAGGCCTCGGGAACAAGGGTGAAGACCTGGACATAGGGTGGCCGCTTGCCAGCCATTGAAATTCTGACAGGATGGTTGAGCCCCTTTATTTCTTTAGGACTGGTACTCATCAACAAAATTATTTCTACCTGAAATTTCTTTCAGGACAACAGTGGACAATGGACAACTATCACTGACTATCAGGATATTTTTTCTTTTTGCATCCAATACACAAAAAGCTTTTTAGTAAAAAAAGAAAAAATGAAAAGAAGAAGTAAAAAAGTGATTATGATCAGGAAATTTTAGTATTGGTCACTCTGTAGTATTCTATTTCACTGAAAAGTATTAAATATAAATATGATTTTATAAATTTAAGATTTTTCTAATTTCTGGTTTGTGTTATGGAGAGTTATTTATAGAGCAATTTACAAATTTGTTTGTTATTTGCTACTTCAAGTAGCAAATTGTTATTTAGTGTGGTATTTACTAGCAATTTTCTTTGCAATCATTACATAGTTTGAAACAGGTTTTTCCAACTTGAGACCAATGACAGGTGTAATAATTCTGTTTTTTACTGTCATCACATCACTTGTGTCGCGTGTTAAAGACTCAACTTGATGATTAAGGGTCATTTAGAGAACACCAATTTGTTTTTCGCATGTAATTGTATTTTCCCTCACGCTTGATGACGTGTAATTTCGTAAAGTCACTTTTCTAAACTTCCTGACTTTGATTTTAGCGATACTGAATAGCTTGTAACAGTGTTCTACACTTAAAAAATTAAATTATAACAATTTTTTTTAATGTTCCGTACATCTTAAATGATTTATGATTATGCAAACTGTGACAGATAGGCTGTAAAGGTTATGCTGATGTTATTCATCCAGATGAAGGACAAGGTCATACAACTGTGAGATGCCTTAAGGCCGAGCTTAAACTGGTGCAGGACGTTGACACGGATTAGCAATATCCAAATTGAACAATTTTGCTTGATTTGCCTTGAAAAGCAGCTGCGTGCACTCTTTCATCAATTCAGATTACCCAAAAAGGGCTTAAAATTCGAAGATTTATTCATGAGGATTCTCTTCTCTAGAAATACTCTTCTTTCAACAATATTTAAACCTATCTTTATCCTAACAAAATTTTTTTTATTGGAGTTCTAAAGAGTTTAAAAATAAAATTGTTTCTGAAATAAAAAAACATTAAATTGTTTTAAATTCGAAGTGTTAAATTTCTCTTTGATTGATTTGATAATCAAGTTATTCGGTCGCGTGTCTGCTCACAACCCTTCTATTATACGTTCGAATCCCTTCGTGTGATCGCATTGCACTTGCACAGCCAACCCTTTAGTTTGACAAACTATTAAATATCTATTACGATTTTTTTCATCTGTGTCAACCGAGGTTTTACTAGTGACAAGCGAACAACACCACAGAAGGGCTAAAAGAGGTGATGCAAAAGGGGTGCTACGAAAGAGGAATTGCCACAAAGTAGCACTGGATGTTTTTTTTTTACTTGCACGTGCAGGGGTTCTATGAGGAGTCGGATAAAGAAAAAAAATGGGGTTTTGTATATGGTTATCTCCGCTGGGGGTAAAGGGGAAGGGGAAGGGGAATTGGTTTTCACTAGTGTCACCATCCGTTGCTAGGTTGCATGTGATGTGGTGGAAAAATGTAAAGTAAATTTAGAGATGTAGAAATTCAACAAATTTGGATCTGGTTTATCAAGATACGAGTATTTTAATGAATGTTTATAAAATATTCATTAAAAAATTTAAATTTTTTCTTTTTATATGTATTTATTCAATCATTAAACTGAAAGAAACATTTACAATACAATACTACCAACAGTGAACGTAATAATACAAATTAGCTTTCTTTTTAGCTTGTAGATCTAAAATAGCAAAGTGACCATTCCAGCTTTGACTGAGCGCCATTAAAGTCATCAGTTGATCGTGTAAGTTCTTCAAAGTTCACATCAGGTCTTACTTTTATTTTTCCAGAATTAATTTGCACAATCGGTATTGAACTAAATACCCACTATAAATTCTTTTTGGTTAAATGACAACATGTCACCTTAGATAATAAAGATAATAGAAAAATTAAAAATACACAATTCTAAAACATGACATTTTAAAATTACTGTGGTATTAAAGAAAAATCACTGTTGGAAGCAATGAAGAGTTTGTTAACTGACTTGTAAAAAATTTAAAAAAAATGAAGGTAAAGTTGTCACATCGAATAAAAGGTAAATGAAAAAAATTAATCTTCTTAGTAAAAAAATGAATTCCAAGACCACCTTGAAAGAACCGGAATGAAGCATAGATGTAAAAAATGGTCATATTTCAATTTTGAAATGTTGTAAATCCGTTATTAAATTTTATAACGTGTGGTACTATAATTACAAATTTGTTCAGCATGAATTAGAAAACAATTACAATTTTTATAAGCTAGATTAAAAAGTAAATTAATTTTCTTTTTATAAATGAATATTATTTTCTTTCTTTGAAATTAGTTTCATTGTGCTACAGAAGTGACACAAACAACTTTCAATCAACCCCGAAAATTCGCAAAACCAACAGGATCACATTTCAATGACTTTTCTTATGTTGTCATTCTAATTCTAATCCATTCACCCAACATCCACCTCAACACATGTTCTGTGCGTGCAGTTGCACAAAAATAACTTCTATTTTCTATCTTTTGTACACTTGTTTACTTTCCTCTTGTCTTCAACTTTTCCCTTTCAAAAATCTTGTATTAAAAGCAACAACAAACCACAATAACCAACTTACAAAATACTTTTATGCATTATTTAAATATTTTGAAATTCATCTTATTCAAGTTTCTGTTTAAACTAAAATAATTTGTAAAGTTTTGTTCTGGTGCCCGCCATTACTTCTTTGTATGAGCTCAGTAAGAATTTGCACAATTGTTTCGTAGGACACTTGTAACTGATTCCATGAAGCTTCGTCTGACCCTCAGGGGGGGTGTTGAAAAGACCCCAAAACCTCCCTCTTTTTCAATGCCCTTTCCCGCCCCCTCAGGCCCTTGTACTGGCCTGGGTTCACCCAAAGCCTTTAAGAGAAGGTTTCAACTCTGTGATGAAAGCAAGATGTCACATTTGGTGATGTAATGACAACTTCATTCATGTCATTATTTGACGGTAAAAAAAAGTATTTTATCTAGCTATATATGA
>JAQFZN010002560.1:0-11061 GCA_034687075.1 Geophilus carpophagus | reverse complement strand
TAAAAAACTTAGCCTCATTAGGATCATACTTAAATTATAACTAGAATAATACACATTCAGAGGTTAGGAATTGTTATAATCAATGTTATGTCACTTTGACTGTCACATGAACAACCAGAATACGTTGGTAAATACTGAGTTTTAAATTAGATACATATATATTTACATTTATTGAGCATTTAACTTGTGTACACCACATATAGATCTGTGTATGAAGCTAAATTTATATTTATTTTAGTAAACCAGAATATGTTATGTTACATACAGGCGGCATTCTCGATTCTTTAAAAAGTAATACATCAAATTTTTATTACTCGACGATAATATCTTGAGTTACAACTTACAACTAAACTATTTTGCGATATTCATCTGGATAAAATATTAAAAAATTAATGTAGTTGTGTTACCCTCAGGTACTTCAATCTTACAGCATTAATTTACGACATTGAAATTAAAAATTTATGCATAATGATAAAGCAATGGGTCTTCAGTATTCCACTAACGTAACTCAAGAGTCTGTACAATATACTAATGATAATTTTTCTTATAAATACAAGCTTAAATTGACTCATTTTGCGACCATTTCACGATAACATATTTACTTTCTGTCACTCATGTGTGAAAATGAAGATGAATTCTAGTTGCGATAACCCCGTGTCTACCTTAGCATCTGATCCATCATCTGATAAGGCGGCGTCGCGTGCGCCTCATAACAACCGTATAAGTAAGCGACATGTGGATAATTTTACTCATTTACTGCCTCCTTCGGGCAACTTCATGCTTTCATTTTCAGATCAGACAAACATCTTTTTTTTCTACTCCTAAACTCCCCTCATACAAGCTTTAAATTTCCATTTAAAATTGAATCTACATCGTGATAAAGAAAAAGCTTGTCTACTCGTTGGCAAATTACCCACATATCTTCGTAAACTCTAGCAAAAGCGTAAATTAAAACCGTCATTTCAGACCCCTCAGTGCGTTTTGATTAAAAACCGACACGGATCTACGCACAACACTCATCATTATTTCATACCAACAAGAAGAATAACTACTAAATAACTTGTGCCTGTATCATTTCACATTGCTGTTATATGAAGCAGAAAAAGACCTGTCATTTTACAGCTATTATTAAAAAAATAATAAAAATATTTTATAAATATAATATTTTTATTCTATAATATTTTTTTATTATTTCAACGTTGATGTACGAGTATGTAAGTAACAACTCTAAACTCAATTTAAAGTCCCTTAACTTGACCTCACTAAAGATGTGTTTTGACTTTGCAAGAGCAAATCCCTATAGCATTTTCCCTACAAATCAATCAAAACCAAACAACCGAAAGTGCAAGTTTTATTCCCACTTGGCAAAAGATAGGCGTGTCAGGGTGGTCGTGCCCTCGGCCTCTTGGCGGGAGCCGTGAAACGAGGCCCCGTTCATTTGAGCCGTGTAATTGCCCGGTTCCGCTTCATCGGAGATGCAAGTTCCTTCTATGACTTGATCGCATCGCTGCACGTGCTTCCGACTTTTCAGCCATAATTGCTCTTACCCCAATTCTTTTACAATTTGATTTCCAAAACTATCAAATAAAAAAGCTAGTGGTAATAAAAATTCACAGCTAACGCATAATTTTCTTGTCAGTTTTGAAATATCTACTAATTTAATTTGATTGAAGCAAAAACATTCGATTAGGGAGAAACTTTAAAGACCCTCGGTCACTCATACACCTGTTCCTAGTGACATATTGCGCTCAAATATTCTTGACATCTTTTGCCATAGTATTGGGCCGACTCGAGGGAGTTGGGCTGCGATTGAGCTGTAAGGCCGCCATGTTTATGGACTGTGATTACAGGGTGGCGTTCGAGGGCTCCTTGTCTTAATTCCTAGCTCCATGCATCATTAGGGTTTGGCCTGTGACCTTAATCACTCGGCTACACGCAACGCCTGTAGGGATGCACGTGAGAATAGTCCCTCCCTCTCCCTCTGTCTTATCCTCCCCCCTATCACCTGGGCAGCTGAGATTTATTGACAATTGGACCCAAGAAAAAAAGGGGAAAAATTAAGTAAAAAAAAGAGCCAATTCAATTCATGGACTCGAGTGATGTAAACTTAAATTTCTGATGAGAAGAAAAAATTGTGAAAAACTTTTCCCAAAAAAAGAAAAAAGTTTAAAAAGAATTAATCTAGGGTAATAAATATCTCATTTGCAATTAAAGAGATTTGTGTGCATTTAACTTTTTTCGACATAACTAAATTAAGCCTTTTGCATCAATTATTGTCAGGTACTAGTAGTAATAATGATAAACTATAAATATTATATAAGACATTTATAAGAGTAAACTGAAATCTAAAATTACTTCGTTTTGCAATTTTTCACAAATAATATATGATTTATCGTGATTGATTTGAATTAAAAATCATAGTGGAAGAAAGTTTACTTATGAATATTTTTTAATGGAAACTTTTTTTGGACCTCCCAACTATGGTTGCAGCGGTGACTAATTGCTTCGCTTGACAGACAGTGCTCATCAGGTGAAGCGCAGGTGTGAAAGCAACCCACAGCGGGTTGGAAGTGGGCTCCTCAGCACAAGGTGATAATGGGCTGACATTTCCCCAAGGGATAGAGCCAAACCGAAATGCGGCCCCCTATAGTTCATTGTGATCCAGGAGCATGCGCAGAGGGGAGCGAGTAGATGCCTCTTCATTCGACAAGGTGCGTGCACAATGGAAGTCATATACGCAGAGTTGGCACAAAAGGAGTCGACCTCGCCAAACACGGACCTCCCGCCGTGGGCATCAGTGGACTGTGTTCCCAAAGTACTTTCGAAGGCAATTGTCCGGTAAAATGAGGCGAATTCCTTGAGAGCCCACCCTGGGGCTTTCACATCTTATTACATCACATACACCAAGTCACCGTCTCGGAACATTAAATTGGAGAAAGGAAAGACATGTCATGTTTGATGTCAGAAACCATTCAACTATTTAATCCACGAATCAATTGATGTTGACAATGGCGAAAAATTGTTTTTAAATTGCAATTTTGAATTAATCTTATTAATATAGAAAGTGAAATAAAAGTTAGACATTTTGTAATTTTACTTACTAATACGAAATTACATATTAACTGTCTTATGTTGTAATTTCGTGGTCATTCGTAACAACTTTTTGTTGAAAAAATATCGATTTTAATATTTTGTTGCATGAAAAAGCTTGGCATGTGCGTCGTATTAAGGTGGGTCAGAAACTTTCGGTTTTATGTTCGCCATTTTTAAACTGAGATTAAGGATTGAGTGAGAGTAGGATTATTCATCGTTTACAATTTCGTGCAAAATTATGTATAATGAAATTATCTTTTACAAAATATTAAATTAAAAATTTAAGTATACCTTAATTTTGACGACTTTGCTAAATTTTCGAACGAAATCGTAATGCATTTTCTCTTAAAAAATTTAAATTAAAATTTGTTTACAAAGTTTAATCAGCTTAACCATAAAATCGACCGACTAATCAAATTAACGAGTCTTCTATTTCCACACCCGAAGGGCAATTTGACATCACTTAAGCTTGTAAAACCAAATAACTTATTAACAACAAACTGAGAAGTCAAGTTTCCTCATTTCCTCTGTAAGGTGATTCTTGGTTGGTGGTCAATGGGCCAGAGCAGGTGACACCACCTGCCAACATGAGTCTTTTCTCGCCCAACTTAAAGGGGGGTCGTTACAGCCCATTAGAGACGCGCGAGCCACCCCCCTCAACGACTGATGGACAAAACTTTAAACCGAAAAAAAAAACAAAAAAAACACTTTGCTAACATTTAACACCAAATCAATAACAAAAAGATTTTTAAATTTGAATAGCTTTTTAAACTAATGAAAAAAGTGAGAAGTTGGGGTGGGTAAAAGCAAAAAGAAAAGCTGTCAACCTCTGATAATGGAAAAGGAAATGCGAGGGGTTACGGATATAATATTGGACGCGTGACCCGACTGTATCCGCTCCATTAATGGCGCCTTTCCACTTATTAGCTACTAAGGGCGGCCACAAATTCATAAACTGAGTAAGATATCCTCTCGTTAATTCCATGTTTATTTGTTTATAAGCTGTAAAGTTTAAGCAACATATTTGCATATGTTTTAACCTAATGATAATTTGATTTGCGAGCAATGACTCGAAATTTCATTCACATTTGCACCAGGCGGCACTGTGTTTTCATTCATCTGCCTGCACCCAGGTGATGGATGCGTGGGCGGATCACATCTTTTCTTACCGCCCTCTAATCGTGAGGGAGCCGTAGGCAACAACTCATTACCTTCGAGGTGGGTTGAGCTGGTGGACTGCGGTGTCAAAAGAGTATGAAATTTCGAATTTGACCACCTTATCCACAGATATTTCAATCATACACAATTTAACAACCGCCCCGTCGACTGTTTAAGATTCAGAGAACAATAAAAAGTGTAAATTTTTCACTTACCCAGAATTCCATCAATGGTGTGCTTAGTTCCACCTTTTTCCATATCCTTTCGTTCGAGAAGCAAATCCTCATCCAATTCGCCTTTTGAACGTCCTCTGAGTACTCTGCTTATAGAACTGACTGAAGGTGCAGTGCTTCTATCACAAATGCCCTCCTGCTTAACGAATAATTTTCACATTTTTATATAATTGCTAATAAACTTTATACGTTTTAAGTATTTGAGTAGTTAGAAAGTGTTTGAACGAATGATTAAACAGATTTAAATGTTTATAATCTCTTAAAATCTTTGTTTTATGCCCGGATAAAAGAGAAAACGAAATTATTTCTAGCAAATTTTTAACTCGTTTTCTTAGCTTACTTTTATCATCAGAAAAAATCGAGGAAACGATATAGTTGAATAAGTTTTATAAATTCTGGCAATTTTTAATTTACACAAAAATGTATAAGTGAATGTGCCTAAGTTACTGTTTTTTGTAACATTTTAGTTTTATTTGTGTTTGTGATTTATGAGATATAATTTTTCCATTATGCTTACTTTGATTAATCTGTCGCGAATTTCCCAACTAAAGATACCAGGATTCTCTTTCTTATACTCTTCGATTTTCTTCTCCACTTCAGGTGTAGCTACACGAGGTTTGCTGCCCCCAATTACACCTGGTCGGATGCTGCCCGTTTCCTAGCAACGGAATAAAACAATTCAACATAAATTAAGTAACCCATTTTTTTTCTTATTCATTGGTATACTAAATTATGTCATGAAAAATTGATATACCAAAATTACCCAAAGGTATTTTAAAAACTGCTTTTTTATTGTTTTCTTTTTCTATTCTTTTTTAATTTTAAAGTTGAAAGACGCCGATTGATTTTAGCGGCCTGTCAAGCTAGTTTTTATCTTTATTCGTCAAAATGCAAATTGATTTATGTCATCACTTTTCCACCCAATTAAATTAGTGAGTATTAAGAAGTGAATTAATCACTCGTCTCACCTGATATCTGTTGAGGATTTTTGAGACACAACCGTGAGACACACGCAGTTGACGGCTGATGACGCACGGCCGGATTCCTGCCGCCGCCATTTCAACTATCTTAAGTCGAATATGGTTCGGCAAGGGCCTACCATTGATGAATACTCCACCCAACTGATTCACGCGACCCTGGCCTAAAATTAAAACAAAAATTATTTATTAATAAACAAAAATAATAATAAATAATAAACATAAATATTTTTTTAATTCAACAAATGGCAATTATAAATGGCCTTATTTTATTACCTGAGGCCTGACACGTGAATAAACATTATTGAATACCACCCTATTCTTATACCCACCCTTCCACCCTTAGGGAATTAACAATAATGACGTCATTTCATTTGCTAATGGGTTCTTTCAAAAAAACATTCTCTAATTATAAACAATGTTTAGAGAAGATGTTTTTTTCCAAGAAATGTCTCGCTAAGCAATATACGATCAAGTGAATGACCGGCTGACGATGAATGGTATGCTAAATGTGCGGCTTTCGTCTCAAACGATGGAAGGAAACGCTCCCCTGCTGGCTAATTATGCTGCCAACATGGCGGTCTTGTGTGTGACAAGTGTAATTAATTAAGCACTAATGCCGTAATGATGGGCTCGCGCGGATGCCAAGTTTCAACCAGTCTGGCATGCAGGAAGGATGAAGAAACTCGAACATACTTGTCGCCAGTATGTCGATCAATAAAATCCGACATTATCACATAACACCTAAGGTGAGGATTGTGTAAAATAACAAACAATTAACAATGGTAATTTTTTATTTTTATTTTCTCCAGGTTCATGCAGCTGTGTATATAACAGTATATATTGATAATTTTTCTTGTGCAAATCTTTCAACAGCTTTTTTTGTAACAACAAGATCAGTTGTTTTGCTTTTTAAATGAAGACACTTCTGCGTGATAGCAACACTGAAAATGGCGCATTTAGGGTGAGAAAAAGCGCGCGTGACTGAGTTTGGGTGCAAGATGCAACTGTTGAAAAGGGGCCTTCTTTCTTTTCTCTCTTTTTTATCTCCTTCACAGATGGAGAACACAAGGCACAAAAAAAGGAACTTGTCAATGACACAAATGTTGAGTCGAGTTGTTTGTGCTCCACTTTGTAAAAGGTAAGCCGCCGGACCAATGTTAAGTGCTTTCTCAGATTTCAATCTATCTTAACACTCGGAAGAAGATAATTTTTAACTTTTCTTTCCACCTTGACTGCTTTGCTATTAGATTACTTTGTTGTTTCCTGTAATTTGTTTTCATGACAAGAAACAAGCTACTTGTTCAATAAATCATTGACGCTTATAACTTAAAAAAAAAAACAAATAAAATAGAAAATGATTTACACAAAAACTCAGTTGGAGATGGGTTAACTCTTTTATTCGTGAGATATAGAGAACTCAGATAGAGGGTGCCTTGAGTTGAGTTGTTCTCGCGCGCCACTCAGACATTGATACCCTATAATCATGAGCCGGGGGGTCACTTTAGATCTGTGGCTGATTGTCACTAGCAGCAACATGGAAGAAAAGAGCCATCATTCAATTAAGCGCTGAAACTCATTTCAACCTTTCAACCTCAGTTTTCTAGCCATAAGCCCTCCCAAGCAGACGTTGGTTGCAACATTCCGAAGAATGGTGTCAAAAACAACATATAGTATAGGTATATAATTAGAAAATGTAGAAAATATTTTCAAACTTATCATTTCAGTATCATAAAACAGTAAAAACTATTCATTTTGTTCACTTTAATTTCAATTAACTTGTAAAATTCTACACTGGAAATCAAACTTTCGAATTATTTATAAGCTTAAACTTTCAAAATTACATAGATAAGACTTTGTAACTAAATAATTAAAATAAATGCAAGAAATTTATAGTTGTAAATAAAAAAAAATATTCAATTATTTATTTTTCACGTAGAATAGAATTCAATTAAAATTATCAAACATAGTTGTTTATTTACCCTGTCATCACCTTATGATTGGCGCAATTACTCGTCTGATCGTTTTACACTCGCGTAAATTTGTTTCTTCTTTATTTAATAGCATTTCACTCCCCTCCTTTATTTTTCTTTTCTTTCAGGTGTTAACACGGGAAACATCTGCGCGCCTTTTTTCTTCACCAAAAACATAATAAAGTGTTCATTAAAGTGGCTAGCGGCTTCCCTCCATTACCGGACCCGTGTTGAATATTAATGGCGCACACACGGGCATTAAGCCTGTGATTTCCGCACATTAAGATGCTTCGGTATCCCTGACAGTTGAGCTCGTTTCAGCCTGTGGGGGCTCTATTCTGATGGATACCTGACAATTATTCGCCAAACTCGTTGCCCTTTTCTGTCAGGTACTGTCCCTCATAATCACACCCCCAGCACGTGTCTTAAAAAAATCTCCTCAAATTTTGATCATGGGTGGGCTCGAATCCATTACAAAATTGCTATACGAAATTATTTCATACGGCGCATGATACCTAACACCGCCAGCGCTGTACTGCGTCCGCTACACTCGCGTTTCGTTGCACCCTCTCGACCGAACCCAAAAAGAGACTCCGATTGCAAAGACGGGTGTGTTTTAGGGGCGCGTGCTGCTTGGCTGGTCCCCAAAGTGCTCGGAAGCATCTAAGAGCCCATATTGTGTATAAATGTCTTAGTGTAATTTGAACGAAACTCTGAGTTCTCTTTTTCCACCCCTCCTTCATCTTCTAACTCACCGCCTCTGATCACTAACTCCCCCGCAAACACAACGTTCTCCCTCTTTACAGTTAAGAAAAGAGGGATACAACGTAAATGGGCCACTTTTAAAGTCTTGAAAAGGCATTTTCAAACGTTAAAAAGGATTTAGATAAAAAGGTTTTTGTTTTAAACAGAAATTAACGCGTGTAAATGGAGTGTGATTATGTTTTCAGAAGATGTTTTACGTGTAAGTGCGAGTAATCTAAAGTGCGATACTGGTAACTGATAAACTAAAAAATGTTTTCAAATGACATCAGCGAACTAAAATTTGAAAAACGTTTGTTTTAAAAATTTCAATTTAATTAAGTTTTATTAAATTAAATTGAGGGCAGCCGCACCCAGAAAATTGCGTGCTTAAACTAATATCAGTGAAAATAAAGCAAAGACAAGCAATGACAAGAAAAATTGAAGAGTGTAATGTGCGCTTGATCTAATGTCATGTTGAAAATTGAAATTAAAAATAGTATGAAAATGATTTGAAATTTTTTTAAATGTTAATAAATAAACAGGTTTAAAGTAATGATCAAATAAGCTTAAACTAATTGCTTTAAATTATACCTTTACGACTTAAACACCGAAGATCTTAAAAGTGTGATTTTTAATATTTTCATTTTCATTTTTTAAACATAAATTCAGTATTTTTTAATTTATAAACCTAATACAAAATTTAACTATATTATTTATACTAAGTAAACTATAATAAGCGTGAGTTATATTCTAATTTGACCGTAACAGTGGCGTTAAACATTGGAATCTGTACAATATTAAACCTCATAATTAAGTAATCAGTTAACAGCATCAATTTAGTGATATTAGACCTAATTCTTTTACGCCTACAAATATCTAAAAAATATTTAAAAAGTATGTTCGTATATTGCTAATAAATAATCACATTTACTATGTTTACATCTTAAATTATTTTTTAAAGTTAATGTAAATAAAAATGTTACCGAAGCAACACTGTTGATAGTAGAAATGTAAAAATAAATGTATATGGCACATTAGATTACCTTGAAAAGGATATCCCGCGAAAATGGGCCTCATGTTGAGTGTAGTAGACATGGTCATATCAACCGGACTTTGATTTTATCTTTGGTTATGAGTACACGAGTGAGGACAGGAGTCGTTGAATGACGCCGTGTTGGTTATTCCTTGTGGTGAGTGAAGTCAGATGGCTATGAGTTGCGAACACAGAAGGACCTCGTGCTGAGCCGAAGCGGGCGGGGGTGTTGTGTGCAGCGTCTCACTCGCTCATTGGTCGAATTCTGTTCCCTCCGCCTCTGGCAGGCCACGCATTGCAAAGAGGTGATGGTCGGGTGGGCGCCAGGCTTGTCACGAGTCAGTTTTACGAGATGTCTTGGCAAATGATTAGTTCGATTGCTCATTAATTACATCTTTTTTCCTTTTACAACTTTGCAATTTAAAATAAATTTATCTATAAAATGCACTAAAATATTTATTAAATTCTATATATTTTTTAAATAATTGCTTGAAGATCACTTTTTCAAAAAAAGCAATTGAAAATGGAAATTTTTTTAACAGAAAGTTTCCAACTCAGAAAAATAAAGTTAGTTTTAGCTAAAAAAGAGCAGAAAATAGGAGTTAAGTGTAGCAAAACTACCTTTTTTGTTCAATTGTGTCTTTGGTGAATCGTTACTTGACATTTCAATGTCCTAGTGATGTGTTGGTTGTAAAATAATAATGGGGTCCATCAGTCGTTTTCAGGGGTTCAATGAGTTTGCTCAAATTCATCATGATTATGTCCTGCCTGGGGTTACTATTCTTACTTGGAAATCTTTTGTCCCCAATCGTGTCTTCACTGTAGTTCAACTCACCGGGGGTTCCAATAAGGGAAACGAGAAGCCGCGCGCTCCTATCTTGGTTGTCGCCTGCGTCGCTCCTGCTGCTTCTCTTCAATATTGTCCCATCCGAATTTTATACCTGTAAACAACAATTTGGATTTAAATCTTTCACTCCACTACAAAATGGTAAGCCGATGAAATACATAACAAAAACTTATCGTATTTTGACTATTATTTTTTGTTATTTTCTAATATCTGAATCTCAAAATAAAGTTTAAACATTTATATCATTTTTTACTAATAAAAAAATTGTAATTTAATTTATTGTATATTTAATTTATGTATTAATTTTATATAAAACAAATATAAAATGGACTAATTAAAAAATTTATTCAAATTGATTGTATTTTAAATGAAAATTGTATTTAGAATTTAAATTGTTACGTTAGTTAGGGTTTAAGAACCATTTTTGACATTTTCTTTTCTTGATGAGAATTTGTTGCGTTTCAGTGAGGCGCGTCAAGAATCGATGTTCCTTGTTTTCCAGTCTTTTGTTCCCCTCTTCAAGCAGATGAGGCCGAGCAAAAATACCGAGAACCGAGGCCAATTCGGAACAAATAATGTTACGAACGAAGGGTAGGGAAGAGAAATTGGCAAAAGAAATGCAAAAACTACAGCCAAATAGCTTATCCCTGTAAATATCCATGACATAGCCACGAACATCACATTGATGCACTTGTCACTTCTTTTTAATACCACTTTCTCAGTAAATTCGAATGGATGTTTAACGTAGTCTAATTGTAACTGCTGCAGTATGTCAAGTTCAATTTTTTATTAGTTAATCTATTAGCAGCAATATAACTATTGATACATTCTCGGTAAAGTTTTTCCAACTAATGAATGTCAATTACAAATATGCAAACTTAATTTTTTCAATCACAATCTTCAGAATTTGTTGTGTTTAATAATTGAAGGTAAGAAAAATTAGCTGTTGAAAAGTGTTTATTTTTGTGAGTGATTAATATTTTTTAATTGGGTTGTAATGAAG
>JAQFZN010002559.1:0-11062 GCA_034687075.1 Geophilus carpophagus | reverse complement strand
TTTCAAACACATCTGTAAAACGATATTGCTCTTATTGCAAAGTTACAAAAAAAACATTGCTGCAACGTTCCTTGCTATATGGGATTGGGCTAATATTGGGCCAATATTGGTTATCATGGTTATTGAATAGCCAATATATGTATATTTAAACAATATCTAGCCAATATTGGCAAGGCAATATATGCCCAATATTGTGATGCCAATATACAGCCAATATTGGCATAACAATATGTACCCAATATTGTACTGCCAACATCCAGCCAATATTGGCAAGCCAATATTTACCTAATATGAACTATTATTTGTTAATTTTCAAAATAATTTTTTTTGTTTGAATGGTGATCTACTGCAGATCTACTATTTATTATGTAATAAATAAATAGGAAATGCTTTGTTAAATTAGTAAATATAATCATAATACAGAATTAATGTAAAATAAAATAAAAATGTTGATTGATTGATTCTTATATTATTCAAGTAATGTAAATTCTGAGAGCAAATGGGCTTCTACATTTTTAGTAGTAAAATCAGCATCAGACCAATGATACATTGTCTGTGCTGCTTGCTCACACACTTCAAGCAAAAAATCAAGCATATGAAATGCTACATCCTCATCAGGGAATATAACTTTCAGCTACTTTAATTGGTCATGAGCCCTCTTTGCCCTAAAGATGAAGACTGCCGTGTCTTCATTTTGCTCAAGTCGCATTTGCAGGAACTGCCTACGCATAAAGAACCTGCGAGCCTTTGTTGCAGGCTTAAAGGCAGCACTCAATGACTGCCATGCTGCAAGAGGTGTCACACATGCTAAACCATTTCCTTATATGCTGGAGAAACCGCAAGGACCATCAAGCCTAATGCCTTAGAGGCACGAGCTGTATGGCGTCACTGTTCCTCTAAACATGCTGCGAGATCCAACACAGGTGCGTTATACTTGATCAACTCAAGGAGGTTGTGATTATAGTTATATATCTGCACATAATTCTATGCTGTTCCCTGGCATCTACTGTATTATATGTGTTTCCAAGTGTTGTCAAAGGGTGGCAGCACTTGTTGTTATTTTTCCTTTAGAGAGAAGAGAGTTTTTCTCACTCACTTCTCCCTTGTCCATGGTCCAAGTAGGACCTATGTCTTTTGCTCTTTTGTTTCTTATTTCTTCTTAATTTATACTTTATTTTTCCATCTAATTAGTGAAGGTTCACAGAGGTCATGCTGCAACAATATACCTCGCATATCTTGGCACCAGGGCTCATAGTTCTGTGCTGTAAGTGGTTGGATGTGGGCATAAGTTAAGGAGTTTGTTGTCATTTTCTGTTAGAGCAACTCTGATTTGTGTTTCAAAAATAAAAATCTTCTGAAACACTCTCTGGCAAAAAAATTCAAGTTTAAATGTTAACATGAAACAGATTTAATATTGATAAATCTATACTGCAATTTGAGAATAATGCGGGGCTGTGGTCTAATCGGATCCACCTAAACACTATTTCAAATTAAAGTGAACGCAGGTTATTGTTGAACCACCAGTAGGTCCTGGCCACATTAATTTGAAAATGGTTAAATTTGAGCCTAGTGCTCTCTTTTACCCCAAAAAGAAATACAAGGTACCAAGTGCAATGTACCAGGGAAGAATTAGTTTTGCTCTAAAGCAGATCTCACCAAAATAAACTTATAAAATACTTAATTCTAACAACCGTTATGAAAAAATAATAAATTTTCTAACAATGGTGCCTGCACTAATAAGTACTTAGTTAGCTTATTAGTGCGGTTGATGTTGTTATAGGTGTGTAGTAATCACCTGCTTTCCCAGCAGGTGTCTATTTATATTCTAGATGTAGATTTTATATTCAGACGACCATACTTAGTCAGTTACAGCAGATGAAATTTTAGGCAAATAGGACCTAAAACTGTCAAGTATCGAATTTATTTGAATTTTCGAAATATTTGCAAACTTAGCTGTTTGTCCACATTGTTTTATGCTTGGATAGCAGAATTTTGTCATAATGTTCTGAATTTGACAAGTTGACAGTGACGGCGCCATTTTTGAATTTTGAGTAATTTTTGTGAAGAAGATAGTATGTTCTATTTTCCAAATTATTTTGATATTTTTGGAGAATATAATTAGATATATTAAGGTAATACTGTGTGTGTATGTGTATTTTTATATCTTATTTTTGGTATTTATTGGCAAATCTGATATCAAGCCATGTACAAGTGTATGAAGTTAAAGCAAACGAATTAGTGCAACAAGACATACTAAACAAAAGTTTTGGAACTGAAATCCTGTAAAGTATCAACATTCATTGTTATTTTCACATAGCCAGTAAGATTTACTACTAATGCATTCCTATTTTGGGCTTGATGGCAAATTTTTGAAGTAGTTAATCCTAATATTACATATGAATTGTTATCGCGCCATTATAAACATTCTATTAGATTTCTGATTCAGCAAGCTGATAATTAACTATTTTGTGCTAAAAATTTTCTTGAAATGATTCAGTGTAGTATATGAATTTTGTTATTTAATTTTTTCGAGTTACGAATTTACAAGTCTTAAGTCTTTAGCTCTAACTAATCTTTAAGCAGACGTTTTGTATTAGGCGCTTACATGCACTTGCAAAGTTGATTTCGTGTATATTTCTAAATTGTACAAACTTATAGAGCTCATATGAAATTTACTGTTATTTAGAGATTTTATAATTTTGTAAAGGCCATAATTATAGTTAACAAGCGTAAAAATTTTTAGAAAGGCAAATTTTTAGGAAGTTAATGTAATGGTGAGGGTTGTTTCATATTTTATGAACGTACCATGTATTGATTCGTATACAACAAGTGTTTAGTATCTAAATAATCAGGTTTTTAATTTTTATTTAATATGTATGATATTTGAATTAGTGCACAAAAGAAATTTATTTGCAACTGATTTCTAACAATTCATTGATTTCTGTGAGTTGGATTTTTGGATTTTCATAATTGCTCATACATTATGAAATTAGTGATAGGTTGATGTTCCTTTAGTATTGGATTTTTGTTCAATTGTTCTGAGTTACAATTGAATAATAATTTAAAGTTGTTTCCGCACGGCAAAAAAAAAGATATATTTTTAAAGAGCTGGAGGGAGAAGGGTACCTAAGAAGTGATCATGGATCACTTCTTGGTAAAAGAAAATTAGGAATTGGAGGGGAGACCCTAGTGGTCTCAAGCAACTAAGCCACCCTGACAGGTAAAAGGACTTGTATCTAATTACTTGAGAGGTCTTACTCTGGTGACCTCTCAAGGGTTCCCTTCTTCTAGCTCTTGCAATCTCCTCAAGTGAGGAGATCAGCGAGCTAGGCGAATAATCGTTAGTTTAGAAAAGGGAAAATGGGAAGGGATAATGTTAGTTGATGTTTAAAGACCAAGTTCAAATTGGGCTTTTAATCTTTTGGTTTCTTTTCTTCCCCCTAATCTTCTAGAGACCAAGTCCAAATTGGACTTAGTCTTGGTTCCTCTGCTCTGGATCTGGAAGGAAGGAGAAAAAGAAGAAGAGATTTTCACCTTGAGTTCCTGGATAAAACTGATTTTATTTAGATATTTTATTCTTTACAATACCTCTGCAGCATACTGTGACAATAGTGTGCTGCAGAGTGCAGAACAATGTGGAATAGCACATGCTAATAATCGCATGTGCTAAAAGGCCCAAACTTAAGACTAAAAGAACAAGTATGATAATAATAAACAAGAACAATAATAGTGTAGTAATAATAAAGAACAATAATAATAATAAAGAAGAATAATAATGAGTAATAATAATAATAAAGAAGAATAATAATGAGTAATAATAATAATAAAGAAGAAGAATAATGAGTAATAATAATAATAAAGGATAATAATAATGAGTAATAATAATAATAAAAAAGAATAATAATAAGTAATAATAATAATAAAGAAGAATAATAATGAGTAATAATAATAATAAAGAAGAATAATAATGAATAATAATAATAATAAAGAAGAATAATAATAAGTAATAATAATAATAAAGAAGAATAATAATGAGTAATAATAATAAAGAATGAAAGAGGAATAATAAATAAACTAACAATGATAAAGTTATTTGCTATAAGCCTAATAGGCTTACAGCTTGAACAAAAGTATTCAATAGCTGTTTATTTAAATTTTTGGATATAATTTTTTATATTGTAAAATTATTTTGTTTATACAATATTGCCATTGCTATAGATATTGAATTTTGTTATTTTTGAGTATTTTTCAAAAAATTGTCAATACCTGGCAACAGTTACTAAGCAGCAACAAATTAACGCTATCGGACATATTTGCACAAAGAGGAACCCTCAGTGTAAAACTGAGAAGTTTATTCAACTTTTTGAAATTTTTGAGAAAAATTTCTCAACAATTAAGAGGATCCCTCTGTGTGAAACAGAGAAGCAGCACTTAGAAGATCTATTATATTATTATATTTTACTTTTAAGTTGTCGTGAAACTCTGTTAGCATTAAGGTTTTGGAGTGGGTCCCTGTCATAGCACAGATCTTTTCTTTACCTGATTCTATTGCACAACCGGAATCTTGTATTTTTTTCCATAGTGATCTGAGAGCACTAGGCTTAATTTTCACTATTCTTGAGTTTAGCATAGGGTTGTCAGGGCATACTGGTTGCTCTTAAACCTAACTAACCTCCCTCAAGACGATGTTTAGGTGATCCTATTAGTGAATCACAAGCTCTGGGATTTTTTTGACTAATTACAAGAGTGCATTGATTTAATAATGGCAACCGCAGCCTTATCCTATGCCCACATCCCTCCCCTCACTGCCCAGAATTATGAATCATGGACCAGGGACATGAAGGGTTTACTTTTACAGGGTGACTTGCTTGAGTTTATTAAAGACTCAGCCCCTGTATTAGATACTTCATTAGAGCCTCTAAGGCATTGACTTACTTGTTCTATCTGTTTCACCTGCATATAAGAACATTGTTTTGTCTAGTGAGACTCCTCTTGTTGCTTGGCAGGCATTGAGTGCTGCCTTTAAGCCAGCAACAAAGACTCGCAGGTCCTATATGCGGAGACAGTTCTTGCAAATGCGCCTTGAGCCTAATGAAGAGATGGCAATTTTCATCTCTCGTGTTAAGCAGGCTCGGGAACAATTGCTTGAACAAAAGGTTATATTTACTGACGAGGACGTTGCCTTCCAATACTTGGACTTTTTGCTTGATATTTATGATCAGGCAGCACAGACCAAGTATCATTGGTCTGACAAAGAGTTTACTACTGCAAACGTAGAAGCACATTTGCTTTCAGAATATAACCGTTTGCAGTTAAAACACACTGATTTGAACCGTGTTGATTCTGCAATGTTACAGACTACAGATTATAATAAGTCTGCCCCACGAGGTGATTTTTCTCATATCACCTGTTTCAATTATGGGAAAAAAGGGCATTATGCTAATAGATTTATTTATTTAATATTCTGCAGATATTTATCAAATCTCAGAATTGGAGCACAAAAGACAAATGTTTATTCTCCACAGATGAACGGCGTAGCAGAGCGCCTTAATAGAAATCTATTTGAAGTTGTACGCTCTCTACTTTTCGATACTCCTATGCCCAGAAAATTGTAGGCAGAGTTATCGTATTTTCTCGCCTTTAAGGACATGTCCCTACCTTCGAGTTATAAGGACATGTCACTGTATTCGAGTTAGAAGGACATGTCCGTATAAATGAACATGAAACGACACAATAGCAATTGATAAAATTTTATAGATAATTTATCGATAAATAAAAATCAATTTTAGTTTGATTAACGATTATTTTTATCGATAATTTTATTACGAACGGAACAGCATGTGATGGTATGTATTTTTGGATTATTTAATATGTTATAATAATATATACATGTATATAATGTTGTTATGCATAGCGCAATGATATTATACACATGCATATAATTTTTTAATATTAAAAACTGTTGTAATGAGCAGAAAAAAGGGTTGCTGTCATAAGCTACCGTACCAAAGAATTGTGGTGGCCCAATCAGGCTTCTATACCTAGTGTTTAGGTTTTTGGCCACCAGAGTGTTTTTCAGGTGAGAAACACTCACTCTTTCTCCTAATTTTGTCCTGTCAGGATGTGTTGTTCTCTTTCTATTTTTGACTAGGCCATTCTAGAAGTTTCTAAGAATTAGGCCCACTAGTTTTATATTAGGGATTTTCCAAGGTAGAGTGACTAGGCCCTATTGTGCCTTGTTTTGATTTAATCTTTACTGTTTGTCTAGGCCTAACAAGTTTGTTAGGTTTTTCCTTTTGCTTAATTATTTTACAAGAGTCTGCTTTAAAGTGGGCCCAGTTCTCGACATAACTGTGATAGCAGAGGATGGTTTGGTTATTAAGTTCAGAATAGGCTTAGTTTTTTTGTGGTTTTTTTTCTTGGCTGTTTGAATTTATACTTAACTTTACTGTTAAGTTTTGGCCATTTTGAATTTTAACTTGGCCATTTTGAATTTGGGCTGCATTTGGCTGCCATTTTGGTTTTAGGTCTTTCCTTTCTGATTTGAGTCTTAGTGACTTTTCTGGCTTTGGATTTTATATCCTCCTTTTATTGCATATAAGAGTTTTATATGCAATTTATTTATTTTGCAAAATAGTTGATTTAGCCTTTTTGCATATTGTATTTAGTGAAGGTGGCCACATAGGTGTGATCTTAAATAAGGTTTCTTATCCACTTATTAGTTTGTTATTGTTGCTGTGCCTATATTATTATTGGTGTTATTAATCCAATTAATTATTTTAAAATGGCCAGTGATACAGGTTATATAAAAATTGAGTTGTTGTCCTCAGACAACTATTTAACCTGGAAAGTGGATATCCAGTTGTTGTTAGGTGAAAAAGGCCTATTAGGATATATTTTAGCTGATAATGAGCCTGGAGTGGAAGTACCTCCAGATGATAAAGCCAGTGCAGCAGACAAGCTCGCATATATGCACCGGCAGACAAGGACACTTTCCTTGTTAGGCTTATATGTTCAGCCAAAATTAGAGGTTTAGTGGCATCATGTGCAACAGCTCGGGATGCATGGGTGGCATTGCAGAATGCATTTGAGCCCACCTCTAGAGCCCGGAAGGCCCATTTGCTCAGGGAATTTTGCAACTTACACCTCGAGAAGGGTGAAGAAATGGCCCTCTTTGTTGCAAGAGTCGACAAAGCAGTTGACAATTTAAAAAGTATTGGATACCAGGTCCAAGATGAGGACCATGCATACCAATATCTAATACATCTTCCTTCTGATTATGACCAGGTGGTACAGTTAATGTATCACTGGCCTGATAAGGATTTCACACCTAAGAGTGTGAAAGACCAGTTGTTATCAGAATTTAACAGGAAGATGTTAAAGGATGTGGACAGCATGCCCCAATCTAGCACCTTTTTGCAAAGAAGCCACAAAAGGAAAAATGTTTATCCCATCCTGTTCAGCTTGCTATAGGTGTGGCACATTCGGGCATTATGCTCGAGACTGTCGCAAAACTAGGGCGAATTCCCAGGTGCAGCAAAACCCAAATAAAGCTGGAAAAACCTCAGCGAGCGGCTTATCGTTTTATGCCAAAATCACAAGTAGTGATAATAATTCAGAACAAGAGTCTAAAACAGCCATAACGTGTAACAGTACACATATTTCCAAGAATGAGACCTGGTATTTAGACACTGGTGCTTCGGACCATATCACCTATCTTAGAGATAGATTTGTTGATTTTAGAGAGTTAGATAAACCTCTAGCAGTCACTTTAGGACAAGGCAAGTCCTAAGTGACAGGCGTAGATACCATTAAGTTACATTTAAAAAATGGTACAAAAGATCAGGTCATAACATTATTAAATGTGTACTATGCAAAAGATTTTTCAAGAAATCTTATTAGTGTAGGTCGTATAGATGAGGCAAAACTACACATTGATATATTTAATGGAACTCTTACAGTGCACAATGGTAACCCTAAGTTTTATTACCTAAAGGGTATTAAAGATGGGCGCCTGTAAAAATTAATGAATTTAGTTCGAGTTGATCATGTTGATAGATCACTGCATACTCAATGTTTAGATGTTAATTATAATAAGGTGCCCGGAAAATCTAATAGCAAGATCAACTTGGAAACATGGCACAGGAGATTTGCACACCAGCATGTTGCTGGCATTAATAATTTATGTAAAAACAAAGATGTTTTTGGTATTGCCATTAAAGGTGCCAAGAGTTTTGATCTTGTCTGTGATGTTTGTGCAACTGCCAAAGCGCATAGAGTGTCTTTTACTGGATTTAACAAAGTAATTTCAAGACATCCGCTGGATTTAGTGCATATGGACTTATGGGGTCCTGCGCCTGTGGATTCCATTGGTGGTAATCGTTATTTTTATACGATAATTGATGATCATACGAGATATGCATTTGTTTATATTTTGCGATCAAAAGATGAAGCATTTCGCAAATTTAAACAATGGGAGGTTGAAATGCAAAGATCATTAGGGCGTAAGGTTAAATGTGTTCGTAGTGACAATGGATTAGAATTTTGTTCACGACAATTTGAAAATTATATGAGATCAAAAGGGATCAAATTTCAAAGGACGAACACATATACACCCCAAATGAATGGAATTGCGGAGCAATATAATAGAACATTAGTTGAGACTGTTTGCTGCATTATCCATGATTCCAAATTACCCAGAAGTTTATGGGCAGAATTTACTGTAACTGCTAATTATCTTAAAAACTTATTCCCACATCGTACTTTGAATTATAAAACTCCTTATAATTTGTGGTTTGGCAAACAATACACTGCACAACATTTGCGCATTGTTGGGTCTAAAGCGTATGTGTATATGCCAAAAGTTAAACGTTCAAAGTTGGATGATAGTGCTTGGGAAGGTGTAATTGTTGGATATGCAGTATTTTCTAAGGGATATAGGATTTGGAATCCGAAATTAAATAAGATGTTTGAGTATAAAAATGTCAGAATTGATGAAAGTAATTTATGGAGAGACTCAACATTTTCGCATGATCATAATCTAAATTCTACATGAGACATGATATTAGATGAATCAGAACCTACTGAGAAGGCATCTCTGGATGCAATTGTGAAAATTCCGCCTCCTGTGCCACCTAAACCTATGACCCCTCTTAAGGTTACACAATCGTCACAGGTTTTAGTGACTGATATTGGGGCACCAATAGGTTGGCGACGTGAAGAACGTGTTAGAAAAAAGGGGGCGACTGCCGGTAAGACGGATATTTATTTTTATCCGCCCGGTTCATCTAAGGCACTCCGTAGTCGAGTGGAATTAAGAGATTATCACAATGTTAACAATATCCCCTATAATGAAATGAATTTTGATTGGAGTAAGCGTGGTGAATCAACCACAAGTGCTACGTTGCACAATGATTCAGATAATTCCCAATCATCTGAGGAAAATCCCTCGTTTAATTTAACAATTATAGACCCGGTATCCTATGAAGAAGCTATGATCTCCCCGCAAAAAGAGGAATGGCAGTATGCCATGGACGAGGAGATAGATTTATTACAAGAAAGAGGTGTATTTCATGAAGTTAATAAATCTGATAATCAGCGGGTACTGGGAAATAAATGGGTGTATAGAGCAAAGTATGACAACAAGGGAAATGTCAAGAGGTATCGTGCACGGTTGGTCGCACAAGGCTTTAAACAGATACTAGAGTTAGACTACACAGATGTGTTCTCCCCAGTTGTCAATTTTGTGCTAATAAAATTATTCTTTTCTTTATTAGTGGTGCTCTTATACTGGAGGGATTTGCATTTAGACATTAAAGGAGCTTACCTTTATGGGGATTTAAAGGAAGAAGTTTATATGAAAATTCCTTTGGGTTATCAAAACAAATTTAATACGGATAAAGTATGGAAACTATCAAGATCTCTGTATGGTTTACATCAGAGTGGTAGATGCTGGTATGCAAAAATGAATGAAAAGTTATTATCTGTTGGTTTTCAAAAAGTGCCATGCTTTAACTGCACATATATGTTTGAAAACAATTGTGTTTTATTAATACATGTAGATGATATTGTCTTATTTTGTAAAGATAAGGATACAGAAGATAAGATTCTGAGTTTATTAAATTCTTTATTTGAATTGACTAATTTGGGACAAGTAACCAAGATACTTGGTGTGGAATTTCAAAGAAATGCATCTGGTGATGTTTATATACATAAACGTACCTATATCGAGAAGTTAGCTCAGTTATATTCGGTACAAGTAAATAAATTAATTAAGGTACCTGTTCACATTGGAATGGTTATAGAGAAACCGAAATCAGAGAATGTTGAAATTATAGATTTTCCTTATAGATCTCTGATAGGGAGTTTAATGTTCTTAGCTTCTCGGACACGCCCAGATATCTTATATTCGGTTATTGTTCTGATGCGAATTGGGGTAATGATCGAGATTACCGGAAAAGTTTCAATGGCTATATTATATATTTAGGAGGTGCTCCCATTGCCTGGAATTGCAAGAAGCAATCAATTGTAGCACTCAGCTCAATGGAAGCTGAATTTATGGGAATTGTATCCATAGTGAAGGAGATTCACTGGTTGCATAATATTTTTAATTATAATTACTTGCCATTTGATATTTCAAATAATTTGCCAGTAGTCTATACTGACTCACAAAGTGCTTATCATTATACGTGTAGCCCCATTGAAAATTCACGGAACAAACACATTGAGATTAAGTGGCACTTTGTCAGAGATTGGTACGACAAAGGTTATTTCAAATTGAAGGTTATATCGGGCAAAGAGAATATTGTCGATATATTCACTAAATGGCTAAATAGTAAAAAACTAAAATACCTTTGTGATGGTATATTTGATCGGAAATAACTTTCGAGTGTTAAGTTGGTTCATATACCATTTATAGAAAATTAATTTATTATTTTGGGCTTATGACAGCAAGGTGGTGTAATGTTGTAATGAGCAGAAAAAATGGTTGCTGTCATAAGCTACCGTACCAAAGAATTGTGGTGGCCCAATCAGGCTTCTATACCTAGTGTTTAGGTTTTTG
>JAQFZN010002558.1:0-11063 GCA_034687075.1 Geophilus carpophagus | reverse complement strand
TGATTACGAATATGATTTTGCAAATTGTTGGCCAAACGATAAAATATAGTTAATTCATTTTAACGCAAGATGGCGTTGTGCGCAATTTTCTTATTTTAAAGAGAAACCAGTAAAAAAAAATTGAGTACATAATTGAGCAACATTATTACAGACGAATGCGCAATGTGTGTGCATTATTACCGATTAAAATACTTAGTCCTTACCGTAAAAATGGTTGCAAAATAACACCATCACTCTTTAGTCAGTTTATGTCAATGGCGGCCATTATTGATCGATCGGAAAGAATCATAAATGAATTTGTTGTCATGTCTGTCATCAGTTTGACGTGTAGTGTCCTACTTTTCATTATTTATTTTTAAATCATTAAAATCCCATATTAAGTGATGGATTTTGACATATCAATATCGTAAGAAGAAAACAAAATTGAAAAAAATTTATTTTATTTTTTTAAACGTTGAAAAAAAAAGTTTCTCTCCCTTGATTTCCTGCTGCTTTACGCTTCTTTACGAGTATGGAAGTTGAGCATGAGGCGCCATTAACGTTAATTCTTAACTCTCATTGAGCCGCGGCACGACGGAAGGAACAATGTGCACAGATCCGTGGGTGGTCTACGAACACAAGTTGCAAGGGCGGGCGGAAACGGCTTTTTACGACCTGCTCATCGTGGAAGATGAAAAATAAAATTTTTTTCTCTTCTCTACGTAATTGGATGAAACTGAACGAGATTAGGAATTGGTTACACGACCCAGATTGGGTCGTACGATGTGTAGATCACGTTTAGCTTTGATCATACACATCGGTAGTCGGCGCCACTCCAATCGGACCTCCATTCATCGTCGGTTGTGGTTCCTCTTTTGTGCCTTGCGGTTGTCATGGAAACGAACATGCAGCTTTTCTTGGAGCATTTCAACCCAGATTCCACTCATGGCCTTAACTACAAATGTCCTACTCTATATATCGCGAGAGATTTTTATTTATTTATTACCTACATCCGCACGATGGGTGATCGAAAGCCGTACACGCTTCGTTGATGCCTTTTTTATTTCGCTTTATAAAGGCGCCATGTTGGAACTGGGAATATTCTTTAGTGAGATCGTAAATCATCGGGTGGTCATCGGTCATTCTCACTTGAACAGGAACGTACGACGTCATCTTAAATCACCATATTCACCCTCAGAGTTCGCTATTTATTTCTTATTTTGCTCGTTTTCTCTGTTAAGAGAGTGAACGAACGACGCCATCTTAAATCACCATATTCACCAACAGAGTTCGCTATTTATATTTGATTTTTTTTTTATTTCTTATTTTGCTCGTTTTTACCGTTAAAAGAGTGAACAAATGACGTCATGTTGAATTGGCAATAAAGTTGAGTTTTATTTCTTTTTTTAAAGTTATTTGTTAGGTTTTTGGTTGAGGAAAAAGTTTGTGAATAATGCAACCGATTTGCAGCAGTACTGGACCCTGACTTGACCATTTCTCCAATTCCCTGTGGCATTTCAGGCCTTACTCTGATGCTTCCATTTGGAGAGTAGAAGCAAACCGTACCAAAGTCATCGTCGTCCATCTTAAGTTAAGATGTGATGGCAGCTCCTAATAAAAACACTGCCATTTTATACGAAAAAAAAGCAGAAAAAAATACAACTATTAAAAGCTTTTTGCTACTAGTTGCAAACATTTTTTTTTCTTTTTTCATCAACATAAATCAGTTTTATTTTTATATTTTTTTTTATGTTTTGACACGAGATGGCGATTTTATTTGGAGATTTTTACATTGGAAATGGAATGGAAATGGAATGGAAATCGCCTTACCTGAGAGATTTCAACACTTTGATCAGTGTCCCTAGGAAATTAGATGAGAAAATGAAGGAGACTTTAAGAAGCTTCCTCTTTGAATGATCGATCGATCGGTGTAAAGGAATTAAGAAAAAATAATGGAGATTGCCACTAGGACGACGAGTTTGGGTTTTAGCTCATTGAAAATGACGTGTTTTTGAATGTTTATTTTATTTTAGATTTAGTTGAATTTATTCTGCTTTTTCCCCCGAGTGACCGGTCTGTGGTTTACTTTTACAAGTAATTAATTGATGGAAGTGCGGTTTGTAATTGCCATTTTCTTGTTTGGACGAAATGCAAATGGAGTTGGGAGCGAGAAGGAAATTGAATGCACTCAAATCCCTCGAACGGCGTCACGTGATCGTTCACATCTCAATCTGTTTTAAAGGGGTCGGCTCGTGTCAGAAAAGTGTTTCGGGAGAAAATATTGCTATTCTTTGCCCGTGTGCGAGTTTAATTGCATTTCACCCGGCCGCAGGTAGAAGAAAAAAAATAAAAGGAAAAAATTCAATTTTTTTATTTATTTTTTTCTTTTTCTCGTTTTTGTAGATTTAGTTGAAAGGAATTTTTCATTTATCGATAGTTGATCTTGTAGAGATGGAATTTGGAATCGGATATCGGTCAACATAAATCCTAAAATGAGATGAAAGTAAAGGCCTAAGGAAATGTATGCTTTGCCCTCGAGGGTTCAACCGGACTGACCTGATCCACGAAAAAGGATGCGACGCAATGGACGCGCTTGCTGATTGGATCAGTTGAAAATGCGCTAGAAAAATTGGCTTTAAAAATTGAAAATATAACAACTGACAGCTTAAGTGCTACTTGTTTCTCCAAATTGGCCACTCAATTGAAGTCACCTGACTTTACTACCCCTGAAACATGCACTAATTACATTCCCATGTATAATTAAAAAGCCGCAATTTTCATCTTTTTTCATTTTCTTTATTAAAATTCTTAAAAATTTTTAAAATTTTAATAAAGAAGTATTTTTTTCTATATATAAATTGAAAGACGGGTGTTGAACTTCGATTAGCAACCCCTACCCCTGATTTTTTTCCCTCAGATGTTTGTAAGATCCAATATGTGACTACCTTTATTGAATCCAACATCAAAATTGGCAGGTGTTCAAAGCCCTTGGTTCGATTTCCAAACTCAAATTTATTTCTTTATCTTATCCGACTCTTATCTCAGCAAATAGATAAGAAATATCAGCATTTCCTAATTGATTATTTCTCTATTTCTCTATTTTTTTTTTATATTTTCTTGTATTTTTGTAGTAAAAATTGATTATTTTTTTCTTTCTCAACTTTCCCCTTGGCTATTTCCCAAATCGAATCATTCGTATACGAAAAAGGGTTGATGACTCGTTGTCTCGAGACCGACGGATTTAATGGGGTTTTCTTTTGTCGCCCTCTGGAGAGAATTAGCGAAGTCTTATACGAGATACTATCGTAGGCAGGAAACATGCAAAGCTCTTTCGGGTTTCAACGGGATATATCTAGGGAGGGATTAGTGACCCCAACTTCACTCACGTGAGTTTTGAGCTCACTCTTTCATTATCGTGCTTTTATTTTAATGATGTCGTATTTTGAACAAGAGAAAGAGGAGAAAAAGGATAAAATAAAATTTGAATTAAAATATAAACAAATATTCCGAATTTTTATTCATTCTCTCATTACAGATCTCTTGATACGAATAATCAAAAAGGGGTTAAAGTAACGAATAAATTTGAAAATATATAATCGAATTAGTTAATTAATCAACTAATAATGAATTAATTTAATTAAAAAAATAGAAAAAGGAGTAGGAAAATGCAATTAATTGAGCTGCTTGAAGGCACATGGAGTGAATGACAGAGTTTTGTTGATAGGGGCGACCAGTGGAGACAACACTATTGATGCGAGGGTCTCTGGTGGCGAAGGCGCGTATCGAGGCTGGCATCGGGGTCGATGCGCGTGCACGACGTCGCTCAGTGCAGTGAGTGCGCGGGCGGGTGGGAGGGAGCACTCGGCTCCGCCCCTCGCTTTTAGCTTGTCAATTCACCGAAAGGGGCATTTTTAACACCTTCGCAACACACGAACTCAGCCGTCGCCGTCGCCGCCCATGTCTGCCGCGGACCCGGCAACTGGTCGAGGGCCGCGGCGCAGCGGGCGGCGGCTGGCGTGCACCGATGCCGTCGTCTAATCCGACCTGATTGCGAAACATCAACACCAATTTCAGCCATGAACCCACTTTTCTGGTTAGGCAAAACGAAATCGCGTCAGGTAAGTTGAGTTTGCTTCAACATTTTATTCCATTTCACATTTGGAACTTATTTTTAAAGCGCAGCCATGTTTACTCATTTGCTGTTGTGATCAACCTTTTCACTTATTGTTGTTTACGGTCGCCATTTGACCTCTGAGCTGCATTCTTTGTTGACCCGATGCTCTTTTCTAGTCCGACTCTGCTTTTGATAAATGCACCGATGCTTAGCAATTACTTTGGAGGTTCGATTCAGCTCTGACAAAGGGTTAAGATTGCACCTGTTGGCTTTTTCTCTCGAATGAAGGAAATGCAGAAAATGAGAGATCGATCACTTTTACCCTCGAGTCCATTTGGAGTCGATCGAGATCGGAAAGATTCACGTTCTTTCGAGATTCGAAACCCTCGCGAGGCGAACGTACCCTTCCAATACCGCCTTTAGGGTCGCGACCCCGAGTTGCAGTGCGATTTGTATCATCAATTGGGTTTGTTGAGCCGGGTCACAAACTCGGGCTTTTATTTTAAAATTATTTTTATGGTATTTTTATATTTTTTTTTATTTGGATGGGCAAAAGTGAGGATGAATCTCACGTCGGACCGATTTTTTGTCGTCGACAACGACCGCACGTAGGTGTGGCTGCTGTTTGTGGCAGGTTTATTGGAGTGCGTCGAGCTTTACGTGATCCAATTTATTAGGCTTCTTATACGATGTAAATTAAGATCCGACTTGTGTTGGGCGTCTCGATCAAATAAAAGTTGATGACAATTTGAGATTACGATGGATTATTAATATTTTCCTGCTTTTTGACTACAGAAAAATAGAAAAATAGAAACATTTTTTTTAAAAATTAACGGATTAATTAAACAACTTTAATGGAGCGTTAAATTAAAATCAAGATTAAGATAAAATCACGCTCGAAATGCACCGGAGCAAACCGGAACGGTGTTTCGGTTGTTGAAATTGTGGTAAATATCGTTCGGATTGTCACATTGTTTTTAAAAAAAAATTTTAATGTGATTTTAAAGTAGTGTTTCGGTTTGTGAAATTTCCCATTTCGAATTCTGGATAAAATCCTGATAACAAATTAATAATTTAAAAAATAAAATAAAAAAAAGTCGGAAATGAAATGTAGTTGACCGCGCACATAAAAAGCCATCATGTTCGCTCTTTAACATGTGATTATCGAATCAACAATATGTGTGGCCATAATGGATAATGATGCAATGGCTAAGGGGATATTGATGCACAGGTGGTGCAACATGAGCGTCTTTTTATTGCTTTGTTGAGATGAGCAATTGGCGAGTGATGTTTACCAGTTTTCAAGATTAGTAACCGCTCGAATGTGATCGATCCATTATCCCTTCAGCTTTATATCTCTTAAACCAGAAAATAAAAAAGCAAAAACGTTTTATATCACATTTTTATTTCCGCTGTTTGTTTGTAAGCGTGTTGTGTCACGCGATTTGTTTGTCACGTGTGATAAAAACGTGCTCTGAGTAAGTGCACGAATAAAAATGAAAGATTAAGTTGCCAACATTTGTCGACTTTTTTGACAGAAAAAGTAAAATATTTTTTATTCCACAATTCCATTACACTTGTTGAATTTGCGATAGTATTTTGAACGGAAAAAAAAATCGATCAATGTGGAAATTTATTTACAAATATTATAACTTAAACATTTGTATGCGATGATTAATGAATCGATCGATCCAGGAGCAAAGTGCTCATCAATTGACGAGCATCACGTGACTAAAATGCAGCTGTTGCACATTTGTCGCTCTTTCTCTCGCTCTCCGCGACTCCATCTAAACGCCATGTTGAATTTATCGAGAGAATTCACCTCCGTCGAGACCGATTCACCGCCCGGTTAAGGTGACCGGGGTCGCGCTTCGAGTCGAGACGCGCTCAGGTGAGGCAACAACGTGACCGTGTCGTTCCGAGCTCGTATTTCAACCAACTCCCCGGCGAAAACCAACCCCGTGGTCAGCAACGACACAAACCGGGGTTGTCTGACGGGTACACAACTGCGTAATTATCCTTGAAGTAAAACCGGAAGTGAGCTAACGAATCGTGATTGCATTTTAAAGAGGGCGGCGAAAAATGAGTCGATCGATCGTCCTGTGTTTTGCCTTTTAGCTCCCCGGGGACATGGGTGTTGCGTCCATCAATTAATTGTTGGTAGTCGAAGCTGGCAGCAACAAGAAAATGTCGGCGGTAAAGATAAGGTCCTCGTTGGCTGGCCCCTTGTCTGCCTAATTAGGACGTGAGCGTGTAATTTGTTTGTCTGTGCGATGGCACTCGTTGGTGCGATGCCTCGTTTACTTCACTTTTATATTTGGCAGCAAAAAGTTTTCTTAACGTGAAACGATGCAACACATCATTTTAAATGGTCTCTTGTTATCATCTCTGGAGATGGGTGTTGCAAAGCTCAAATATCTTGATAACAAGTGTTTGAATTACACAATTGTACATATTTTATCGTTTGAGCTAATAATTTTGAATTATTTGAAATAAAATTGAAAAATATTTGTTAATTGTTGATTTTAAATGAATTTGCAGTCACCTTCGTTCAAATTTTCCCGTAAAGCTTCTTCATCTTATTCTCTCAAGCTCGAACCTCCAAAGGTAAGATGATGAGTCAATAATTTTACGAGATTATTTGCTCGTTCAAGTTCAATTATCTCGGCAAAAGGCACAATTATTGTTTTTGTTAATTTAAATTGATTTTTGTTATGAATTTTATTTTTATTTATTTATTTTTTTTTCTTTTCTTTTCGTATTGGAGTCGTCATTTTAGGTGTTGCCTTTCATTTGGTATTAGTCACACTCGAATAGCAATTCTGCACCAAGGTGGGTGCAATTCATTGGAACAACGCTAGTAATGAAAGTCGGTCGACTTGAAAAGAGAAAAGGACGCGAGCGTTGCCTTTGCACCATTTATTATACAACACCACTCATAACTGCTGTATTTAGAATCTGATGGACCGTGAATATAAAATCAGGGTCTCTCTCTCTCTCTCTTTCTTTTTATGTTCCTACTTTTATATTTTTTTGTTTTAACTTTTTAACTTTTACAATTTGTTTTTCTGAATTTTAAATATTTTTTTTTTTTTTTATAAAAAAGAAAAATTTTCGGATAAAGTGACGACGACATGATCGTTTCGCCATCCGCGATAATAAAAAAGAGAGAAAAAGTGAGTCGACAAGGGACTTATCACTCATCGATGCACCGCCTCTTTTTCTTATCAGATGTCGCCAGAAGTTCATTTTAAAAGCAACTTTGCTTTTAAATCTTGAAAATATTTCCAATCTCGTGTTGGATTTAAACTCGCACGTGAATTGTGACAAAAGACCTCGTGTATATAACGTATAAAGTATTTTTCTTTTTCTTTTTTTTTTGCTCGTTATAAAGAATTTATATAGAAAAAGAAATAGAAAAGATTTAAAACACTAAAATCAACTCGCACCATCTTCGACCGTGACACAAAATGGCGAATTGCTTTAAGCATCTCATTTATTAAAGCTAATGAATTACTCTCGCACCTTTTTTTTTGTTGCTTTAGTAGGATCGAATTTCGATAGTAGAGGGCGCCTTAATTAAAGCCGAACTCGACTGCTGATATGTCGGAGCGCGTAATTGATAGTAGTTGGTGCATTGAACTGTTTGCAACTAACACCTACCTCCGATTTAATTCGTAAATGTTAATTAGCTTTAAAAGAAGAAAATGTGATTGGTTGACAGGTGAAGAGCAAAAGGAAGCCATTGTCCACGCCTAGTTCTCCTTCGCGAATTCGAGAGCCACAATGCACGTGTATGACGCAGGAAAACCTTCAGCGCGTGCGGGCCGAAAACCGGGGACGGGTTACAGGTATTTGCAAAGAGATTTGCATAAATTGCAAATTGGAAGAAAATATTTTACTCGTTCATTTCAGGTGCGGCCACTTTACCGCGCGTGCAAACGCGGGTCGGTGACGAGCCATCAAAAGTAACTCAAGATGGAGGTGTACAAATGGGGATGCGAAACACAGGAATGTACGACGGGGTAGCCGGGGGGATGATGGGTCGACGAGGAGGAGATTCGCTCGGAGTGAAACAAACGCGCAGCGAAGTGAACTTGCTGAAAAGAGAACTGTCACAAGACGGAATGGGTCCGCCGAGTGGACGAGGGGTTCTTCGAAAAGAAGCCAAGTCGATCGACTACAGCGACATGGAATCGGTCCGCGAAAGTCCACTGACACGAAGTGGGGCAGGGGTCGGAAGCGTCTCGTCGGCAGCGAGACGCGGCAAAAGCAAGAGCACCGATGATATGCTTGAAAGATTGAGTTTAGACAGCACGACGCTGAAACGGATGTTGCGACCGATGGCGTCGGTCGATTCGCCTCACGGCTCGCCTTTGGACGCGCTACACACCGACTCGTACAGACAACCGCATCACGCCAGTCTGAGACGCTCGGTGCCGACGAGCAAAAGTGCTCAGGAAATTAGTTTCCGACGTGAAAGCAGCCTTGATCATCCCGCTGTCCGACGGCCGTACTTAGACACGGAAGACGACGATCAGCAGTCACCGCCCTCAGATAACGTCCTCTTCGACAACCACATGTATGCGACGACGCCCAGCTCGAGCAACGGCAACGGCGACGATGCGAGCACGGGAGGTCCGGCTCCGACGCCCAACTCCCCCACCAGTCGATTGCTGATGGAATATGAGCTCCATCTGCGCAACACCCTCGCCCGAGGCATGGACGCCGAAAGCTACAGCCTGCACACGTTCGAGGCACTGCTCACGCAGAGTATGGAGAATCTTGGTGAATAGAAAATAGAAAATAGAAAATCAGAAATACATCATTTGTCTCTCTTCCACCGCTCACTCTTGATAAATACACCATAATATCAACAAAAAATAACTAAATCCTCAATTGTTGTACATTCAAAAATTGATTATCCACAAAGTTCTCTCAAGTTCAGGGCTTGGAATGAAAAATTTTACTAACAAGTTCGACTGTAGTTTATTAATATACTTTTTATTGCAACTTGTTCCCTTTCAAAGTAAAAAAGAGTTGAATTTGTTGTTAGAGCATATTGAGCAATTCGTCTGAAAGACAGACGCCTCAACTCTTGTACCTAATAACACAGCGCGTGCCAGCCTCAAGGGCACTAATCACTCGCGTTGCAGCTAGGTACGTGAACAAATTGTTGCCATGGTAATGATAAATTGACAACAACCCCTTACCTCATCCCTTAACTTCCCTCTTAAAACACTTTGGATGGATCCATTAGTGTTTAAAAGCCAATTATCGACACAATTGAGCACTAATCTACCACTGTTTTATCTTTCACCTTCATAAACTCTCATGTTTTTTTTTTACTTTTACTTTTACTTTTCCAAAATATTTCTCTCTCCTTTTCCGGATCCCCGAACATCGAAGTAGGTGGGGAAAAGAGAAAAATCAGGCAAAAGGCGCCGGTGGAGCAAAAGATTTATCGGCCAATGTGTGTATGTGGAGACCTCTTTACGGGTGTGTAAACTTGGACTGGTAAAAAAAAAAAAAATAGAGAGAGAAGGGGAAAGGAAGAGTCGGTTGGACGGAGAGACAAATGGCAGTATTAGCAGTGAGTAATGGGTTCCGTTAGTGCGAACTCGAGTCAAAGATGGAGTGTGCAACGTGCACCGTTTGAAGTTGAATGGATAAAAATGAGCAATTGATCGATATCTTAGCATGTTATTTCTCTAATTGAATTTTTATTTATTTCCAGGTATGTCGTCATTAAGCAAGTCGAGTACATTACCATTAACGCATTCCAAATCCGGGGGACTACACACGAGTGCAACGAGTATAGTGTCCAGCCACTCGCATTCGCACGAAATGGTGCAACAGGCGTCGCTCGATTCGACCGACTCGCGTCTCTGCTACCTCACATCTTCAGAGGTACTGTGAACAAGTCTTTTAATAATTGGCGCACTCGCGTATCCCTCGAGGTGTTAATCGTTGCTTTTATTCTGCTCGAAACGACCTCGACTTTAAATTGATTTTACACGCTGCTTTTTCGTTTTACCGCTAGATGTCGGACGAGTGGTAGAAAGATGAAGATGAAGGAGAGAGAGAGAGATGACACGAATCGTCTCTTTTTCATTTTCGTTTTTATCTCGTCTTATTTATCTCAGCTCGTCTTTAATATCGATTTTTCACGACCTTGATCGCTTCGAATTTTTACTGTTGATCGTCGAGTGGCGCCATCTAACGGAAACTTGACATTCGTCAAGGACTAGGTCACACGAAACCAAGTTGAAGGTCGTACTGTGATAAATACATATTTCATCAAATTCATTCTCAACATCATTTAATTGATCGAAATAAATAGATATAAATTAAATACACACTCACATAAACAATTTTTATTTTAAATATCAAAAAAATAAACTAAACAGGCGTATAATTTAATTCGAAAAGAAAAAAAGAGTTGAGTTAGCATTTAGGCCTAACCCATGACTAGTTTTCTCACAAATCCGCCTTCTCTTGGCCGTATTTGGAGCTGGCGCCCTTGGTCGGTTGTGGCGGTTGGAAACGAGGCCCCGATTACGTCGTCGTCGTCGTCGTTGTTGGTGGTGGTGGTGCGTAGTCGGGACACCTCTCTAAATGCGTCATCGCACATAAACGGGCGGGATTTGGGTATCGGGCACGTGAAACCCATCTTGTGGCCTCGTTGAAACTGAATGCGCCGTCCTGTGCTCGCTCCTTGCACCGCTATGCCGAGCGTCGAGTGGCTTCGACGGCAGAGGCGTCGTTTATTTGCCACAGCCGGACTGTCGGCTTTCAGCCACCATCATTGGCGTATGACGGCGCAGGAGTGCAACGCGCTCTTTCTACTCAAGGTACGAAAATCCTCCTCTCCCGTTTCCGTGGCAACGAAATGTTGCTTGTCTCGTTCGCCATGTTGTTTAAGTGGTGTGAGACCGGTCGATGGCGTTTTCGCTCGTTTTACTCGTTT
>JAQFZN010002557.1:0-11068 GCA_034687075.1 Geophilus carpophagus | reverse complement strand
GACGTGTTTCCTGTTATGTACAAACCTCAAATTTACCGACCACCTACTGTTGATGTTAGTCCTGTAGAAGAGTTAGAAATAGAAAAGCCAACGTATTCTGGACGCCGTAGCAGAAGTCCGACAAAACGAACTCCAAAACAAAGTTTAAAGATGTCGGAAAGTTACGAAAAACAAGAAAAGCGATTTACTCGTTTGGAACTGGATGAACCATTAATTCCTTTATCTCGTTCAAAGAGCTACGATTTTTGTCAATGTGATACATCGGATGTTCTACCTTTAGAATATAGTCCACTTAATTATCGTCCACTAATTCCAAGAGTTGGCAGTATTGATGTCTTACACCGAATCGAAGAAACTGATACGACAATCACGTTACCACGTCCGAGAAGAGCTTCAACTGTAGAAAGAGAGTTTGTTTACAAACGTGTGCGGTTTCCAGAACCAGATGTAGAATTCAAATTACGAAGAAGAAGCAGTCCGAGTCCGGAGATTCGTAATGATTGGTTATCGAGTTTTCCGAATTATTCACGTCAATACGAAGATGATAGCGTAGAAATGAAACTGAGAAAACCTGTTGTTATTGCAAAACGATTTGCAAGAGTTATGCGAGATTCGGTTGAAAAGTTTATCCGATCTCGTAGCCTACCGTCCGATTCATCGGAGAAAGTTGTTGTTGATGAAGTGGACTCTTGCGATGTCTTCCCAATGTCGTATATCGCACGAATTTATCGCGCGAAGCGATTTCAAAAAGAGAAACCAGATTTGCCACTTCCACGTCCACGATCGTTGCAGAATCTAAAATCGGATACAGATGCGTCGTATAAATTCCAAAAACGCAGACAAACCGAAGAACCACAAATAAAATCAACTATCCGAAGACAATATCCGAAATACGAAGAAATGGAAACCGAATTTAATCTCAAAAAACCGGTTTATCGGCCGAGTCCTGATTTACGATTACTGCCATCCGGTTCATCGCTCCGACGAGTTGCGAGCGAAGATCATGTATCAAGACAACTCAGTTCATTGACGGATACGACAAGAAGCCGTTTGCGAGACTTTAGTCCATCTTTGCATCGTCTTCAACCCGATATTAGTCTACAACGCTCTAGAAGTTCGGATACAGTCTTCTCTCCTACGACACGATCTCTAACAACAACATCAGCATATTGGTCAACAGATCGCATTACACGTGACGACTCAACTGCCCCATCTTTTCAAAGACCCTTAGTTCGAGGTCGACAAATAGATGACAGTTTGTACGGTTTGAGCGAACTGTCGTTGGATCGTCGTTTGAGTTACAACGATGCTGTGGAGAACGTTCGTAGTCTGCAGAGATTGACTACAATGTCTGATATTGAAGATTTGCCCGAGTTCGAAGTGTACGATAGTTTGAGGACTGATAAATCGGATTCAAAAATAACTAGGAAAATTTTCGGGAGAAGTTTTGGAGCTGTTTCTTCGGTATTGTCGATCCCAAGAAAAATTAGCGAACGTTTGAGAATAGGTGGACGTGAAGGTCGACCGGTTTTTGTTAGACGATTGACGAATTGCACAACTAAAGCTGGAGTTCAAATCAAATTAATTTGCAGCGTGACAGGACAACCCACACCCAAAGTCCGGTGGTTGAAAAATGGAGTGGAAATTAGTCATCGATCTGGTGTTTATGATCTTGTAAGTAAGGTTAATGTTAATCAGCTTTTTATCTGTTTACAATTATTTTATTGTAAAAATACACAACAACATTGAAATATATTTGCTAACACTTTCTTCTGCTTTTCCTGCTCTTTCTATTTTGTTGCGAGCTTAAATAATCGCAAGAGAATTATAGTTTTGCTTTTGTTGAGTTTAAAGATTTGAATTCGATTTAAGTATAATTAATTTATCATTTAATTTGCATTTATAGAATGAAAATGGAGTTTGTACTCTTCAATTTACACGACCTAAAGTACAAGACAATGGCGAATACACATGCATAGCAACAAATATGCATGGAGAAGATGCAACATCAGCGAGATTAACTGTGAAATCAGGTATTAACAAAAATAGATTAAAACTAAAGATTTATTTAACACAAAATATGGTTAATAATAATTTTTAGATGATAAAAAATCACCAGTGTTGATTAAATCGTCGACAATTATCGTTGGATACGAAGGTGAAGATGTAACATTAACATGCAATATGATTGGAAGACCATTACCTAACGTCACGTGGTATGTTATGTTGATGTTAAACTTACTAAATGATTTCCAAAAATAATTTAAACCTTGGGATCTATAAAGAGTGTCACCAAGTGTAAAAATTGCTTTAAATGTAGCTATTTGCTACATTTAAAGTAAAGAAAAGCAAATTTCTGCACTAATTTCTCAGACTGGAAAATTAATTACTGAAACAAGATTAATTAATAGCAATTATTTATGTAAATTCTTCATCCCGAGAAGAAAATAATCTACAATTTGTTTTAGTGTGAAGTGCTTTGGCTCAAAGTCAAAAAAAAATTTATTGCCATTTTTCAAGGTTCAAAGATGGCGTGCCTATAGGAAGACGTGCTGCTGGTCGTGTAGTAGCCACTGTGAATCTCAAAGGGACTTGTCAACTGGTCATTCACGGAGCAACGATGGAGGATAATGGTCAATACACATGCGCGGCTGAGAATGCTCTAGGTCAAGATGAAGTTACTACAATAGTCGATATTAAAAGTAGGTACAAACGGGTTAATCTTAATCCGACATTTTTTGTTATAACTGTCTATTTATTGATGCTAAGTACTGATTAAATTGATTTAGATTACGATTTTTAAACTTTAACTCTTATTTTTTAACATTAACAAGTGTGACCTGATTTTTATCATCTAGATTTTCAGTGTCCAAAAAGGGAAAACCATACAAGCTGCCAGCAACGTTTTAAAATAACTTTAATTCTGTTTGCTCTGCTCTTAAATTACTTAGACATCTGCTGAATGCGACATTTATTTTTTTTCACACCATTTAATGCCAATGACATTGATCGAGATGTTTTTTTAAGAGCGAATAAATAAATACTTTCGATGTCGAATTTTTACAGATTTTAATTTTCTTTGTTTTATTTTCATCAGGAAAACATTCAAGTTCGAGCGTAACTGATTATTTACCACCAAAAAATCACGGTTTGATGAAAGAAGGACCCATTTTCTTGACTCATTTGGTTGATAAAATAGTCCTATTGGGAAGCACAGTGGTACTGCAATGTGAGGTGACAGGAAATCCTATACCGGACGTTGTCTGGCTGCACAATGGATTGGAATTGCATCGGTCTTCGAATATCAGAATAGCGGAACATGGCAATCTTCACACACTCACTCTAACTGATGTATCTTACTCCGACCTTGGAATTTATTCCTGTAGAGCTTCGAATAGTTTTGGAGTCACACATTCGACTTCCTGTCTCACTTTTGGTTTAAGAGATGAAGACATGGAGTTTGGAGTTGCTGCTATGTTCATTACAAAACCGATTTCAGCAGTCAGCATTGAGAAGAGTAAGGATTTGATACTCTCAGTTGAAGTTGAAGGTGAACCGAAACCTAAAGGTATTTTTTTTAAAGAAAAATTAACTGAGTGAAAATAAAATTAATTAATTAATTTTTATTTTTATTTATTTTTAGTCACATGGTTGAAAAGTGCTCGGGATATATCAAGATCAGTGCGAGCATATAAGGACGTGCAAGGAAGTACTCACAAATTGGTCATTCGAAATGCAATGCTTGCTGACGCTGGGGAGTACACAGTCGAAACCAGTAATGCTTTAGGCAGGGATAGCGCAAGATTTATGGTTGATGTGACTCCTGCAGCTCAAATGTATATTTATAAACATGATTGAAAGATGTTTATCATTTTTTTAATTGTTTTTTTTTATTTCAAGGGACTCGAGATTGTACGATTACAGAAGAACTGCTGATATTTTAGCACAGCTTCAGTATTACAGGCAAAGTTATAAGTCAATTAAAGGTAAATGTAGTAAAATTAGGCTTAATAACGTAATAAATTAATTTAAAAATTATTATTTTATTCGTAGAATTACCAGGACCAATAGCAGACGAGCCTCAAGTTATCGAAGTTGGACGTAACTGGGTGACACTTCTATGGCCACGTCCGAACTTCGATGGCGGAAGTTCGTTACTTGCCTATAAAATCGAAGCTAGAGAAATTCCAAATGGTGTATGGGAAGAGGTTGGACTTTCTCCCATAACTATATGCGATGTTTACAATTTGAGAGAAGACAGGTGAATAAATTGAAATAAAATAAATATAAATTAAATAAAATAATTTTTTTCTTTTTCTATCAAAAGAGAGTACGAATTTCGAGTTTCAGCTCGAAATAAACACGGATGGGGTGAACCCGTTTCTACGAGAACTGCGATTAAAATCGTCAAGAGGCCACACCTGCCTCAATTTGAAAAGCTGTTACCTCCAAACGTCAAGTCACAAATAGGATCAGAAGTGATTTTGAGTTGCACCGTACGTTTTCAAAAACATTATAAATTATATGGGCGTTAACAGATTCGATCACATTCGCTTAATTCTTTTTTATCTATACATAAAATACATTTAGATTACGGGATACCCGGATCCTGAAATCAAATGGTTCAAGGACGACTGTAATTTGCCGTTATTGCCTGATACGAGACATCGGTTTACGTACGACGGATTTACAGCATCACTGATTATCAAAAACGTACATCCTGATGACAGTGGAGAATATATTTGTGAAGCGAGCAACTTAGGAGGACGTTTGACAACGTTTACTCGTCTTTTAGTGTTGGAGACAAAGGGTAAAGGGGGTCCCAAAAGGGTTTTTCTGTTTTAAAGGTATGCTTAAAGGTACATATTAAGTAATTAATTATATTTTTTTTGTGTGTTGTGTGTCGCTTTAAGTATCAAGACAAGAAGAGTTAATTTCATCGTGTGAGGTCTGTAATTAGGTTGTCAAAAGGAGATTTGAGTATGATAAAAATGTAAATTAATCCACACGATGCATTTACACTCTTTTTTGCTTTGCTTCACTCGCTTTGTGATGAAAATATTTGTAACTATTTAATTTGTTTTAATGGGGTTTATTTTCATCACACGGTGAGTTTTTAATAGCTTTATTTTACGAATGTAAGTAGAAGATGTAAAGGAAATCATGGAAACCACGGGGAAGTATTATAGAAGCAGCCCACAATCCTTTTACGCCGATCAACCTTCATTTATGACACCTGAGTTCACCATGAGGTTAAAAGATAGAAGGGTTAAGAGTGGAAATCTGATTCGATTTAGTTGCCAAGCTACTGGAATTCCTCAACCGACCGTAACTTGGTATAAAAACGAAATGATTGTGTCTCCAAAAGGTATAATTTTATTAATTTATATCCCTAGAAATATAATTAAGTTTAATATTGTTTTTATTTATTTTTTTGAGTAGATAATTGCATCACATTTAAAGACGGCGACTTCTACACGTTAGAAGTTCCACGAGCGAGTCGAAATGATGCTGGAGAATATCTAGCAGTTGCTAAAAATGAGCATGGAACGGCAACTACTAAATGTACTCTCGAAGTTGAAGGTGAAAGAAGCGATGGTTATTTGTTAGAAATAATTCTAAAGATTTAAATTTAATTTTTTTCACAGTATCGAAAAATGATTTGGTGTTTACCAGACACTTAGAAGACAGAATTATACGTCAGGGAAGTGCAATTACTCTAGAAGGGGTCATTTTGTGTAATGGCACGTCAAGCATGACGTGGTACGAGTTGCTTTATTAATTTATAATTTAATTAGTCTCAAAATTACAAAATTTTTATTTTTATTTCTTTTTTTTAGGCAAAAAGATGGCCAAATTGTAGTTTCGGATCGTCGACATAATTTAAAACAAAATCAAGATGGACGTTGCGTACTGACCATTTCGGACGTTTGTCCACAAGATGCCGGGATATATGTGGTCACTGTGAATGGTGAAGGTGGATCAGTGGCCTCGAGTAGTGCAACTCTGAAAGTCGTAGCTGGTGAGTGGCATTTTTATGTTGATTACAGTTATTAAATCTGTTAGTAATATTGTGATTCATCATGTGACTAAAAGTTATTTTTCAACTGAGTTAATTTTTTTCTTCACTGGACCCACTTTGTTATATTGAGGTTGAACCTGTTTTAATATTAAGGCCACTTCCATTTATGGACATCTCATTTCTTTATCTGATATTTTTTTTTACGATTTTTTACTTAGTAAAATGAACCCTTTGAACTTGTTGAAAAATAATGCTTTTAAAAGTTGACTTTTTTACCTTTTCAGACTCATCTTGTAACGATTTAGGTGGATTGAAGAGGTCAACTTCTCGGGATTACGAAGAACCATTGACCTCTGGTTACTCAGTGTAAGTGAATTGTAAAATAAAATTAGTTCTTTCTTTTTTAAATCGAGTTTATCATTAAAATAAATGCGGTTTGATTCATGTGAAATGGTTATTAGCAAAGAATTTCAATCAGTTTGAAAAATTAGTGTTTCTTAAATAAATTTTTTTTTCTACCATTTGAAATAACTGAAATTAATTTTAAAAAAGTTATGACAAGAATTTAATTGATTATTTTGCTCTTAATTAAATGGATTATCAATTTATGATCCATTTTACTTTTGTCAATTACGTGCCTATACAAATTTCCTGTTTTCTTTTTATGTTTCTATTGATTTTTTTATCTAATTTTAAAATTTCATATTTCCAGACACTCCCTAATTCCAATTTTTATCAAAAAACCAAGATCAACAAATGCAGTTGAGGGTGATGCAGTTGAATTGCTTTGCGAAGTAATTGGAGATCCAAAACCGGAAGTTCTTTGGTTAAGAGATGGACTTAGGGTGAGTTTATTTTATATTTATTTGTTTATTTAAATCAATGTTTAACTTGAAAATGTATAGATTTATTAGTATTAAAAAAGAAAGCAATTTAAATGTTGTTAAATTCATATTGCTTAATTCACTTTTGGGTGTAAGCAAAACATGGTTGAAATTATGGCTAATAATTCTCCATTGAGACAGTTTAATAAGTTTAATTTGTAGTCAAAGGCTTAATCGGCGTAAGGAAGCGCGGTGCTGCGAGGAATTTTTACTAAGATGAAGACGAATCAGAACAAGTGGAGATAACAAAAATAAAAAAAAATTGATTAAATTATAGGCAATTTCTTTAAAGTTTTGAAGTGTTATTGCTAGAGGGAAATTAAGTGATTTGCGGTACAGAATTCTCAGTTTGCAAAGATAGTTACAGATGAAAAAAGTTGAGAATTAAGACGTTGTGTAAATGATAGACAAAGATCAATGATTTTATCAATTGACATATATTACGCAATGTAAACCTAAAAAAAATTCTAATAATTATTTTTTTGTTTTGTTATGAAGTTGATTTACATTCTCGAGTTGACCACGATTATGCAAACATTTTAGAAGATTTTTTAACAACTTTTTCAGACATTTTTTCATTTTAAATTTTGTTTTGAAATCATTTAAATTCATGTGATGCGCATCATTATGCAACCATTTGAAAGATATATTAACCAGGTTATTAAAAAAATTATAAAATTCTCTTTTTTAAATGAATATAATAATTTTCAAAACTCTTGAGCAAAAAATTTAGAAAAATCAACAATTTCTAAACGTGCAAGGAGACTTAAATTCGCTCGGTGTGGTATTCTACATTAGGACCATGCGTTTTTGCCCTGGTTTTTAGCGTAGGATGAAAGCTTTTAACAGCTCGTAAATTCTCATTTCCTTAAACACAACTCGACTACATTTATTACATGATTTTCACACGTGAATTCCTACTGAAATACGAGGTAGCAATCGGTTGACAGTCATGAAAATGGCCGATGAATGCGAAATAAACAAATGAACATTTCAAAAACATATTATGGCTTGAAGGAGATTTCGATTCCAATGTGTGCTGAGAATAGATTATTTCTACATGTCAGGATTAAGAAACAATTTTTTAAATGTTTTTTGTTTTGCAAATTAGATTTGTGTGTGAAGTTGTCACCCTAAGCGAATAATAAACTCGAAGTTTATTTATTAACTCGAATTTAACTCTCGTATTTAGTTGAAAATGGTGTAAATTCGGGATGAATAATGAGCAACACCCTAGAATTAGGTGGAATACATATAAACATCTTTTATGACAGAGAGATTAAAAAACAATGTCATAAATTAATTATTAATGAAAATTATTATAGTTATTTGCTTCTATGTTTTATTTTATTAAAACTTATAAAGCAGATTATTGTCGTATGCAAAATAGGATAAAATGTAGCACTAAATCGTATTTTATAAATTTTTTTTAGAAATCATCTTTATAAAATAAGACATTTGAATTTTACAAGTGTGCTCTAATTTTTTTTAAATTAAGATGCATCATGTCACCCAGTTAAAAAGAGGAACTCATGAAAATTCAAATTGAAGTTAATAAATGTGAGAAAATTAAAGTTTTTCAATTTGTTATGGTAATATTTATCCTCGGTTTTACTTTAAAATCATGTTGTTGTTATCATTATTATTTTCAACACGCTGACACACGTTCTGGTCACATAAAGCAAATTAAGAGACTTACAACAGAACCTGTGATAAAGTATAATTTCAAGATAAGGAAAGATTTTTTTATTCAGAGACCCACCCATCAACTTGATGCTAGGAATTTGTATAGCTAAATTATAAACTCTTGAATTATTAACTCTTATAATAATATTGAATAATAAAAATTACATTAATTACATATCTACAAAAAAATGCATTTATTATATAAACAAAATGACAATTTAATTTTTAATTAGGAGTAATAACAGCTGATATCTGAATTAAATTTCAAATTTATTTGAAAAATATTTTCTGAAAAAATGTTAGATTCGGTGTTAAGGCGCTTTGATTATTTTTTCAAGTGACTTTCCTCTCAAAGGGCTCTTTAAACCAATTTCGAGATTTGTTTATTGCCGAATTCGGTCACTCCCCTCCACTTAAATGAAAGTCATAAAATGGAATAATCCAAGCATGAGTATGGTCATTTCATGAGTGTGTGGTTTGCTCTCAAACATCACACGTTCCGCTCGAGTTCACATCACAGCATCCCACTGTTCACCTGCAAAAGACATTTCATTTATCACTCACTTAATTGCATCTTAGAATCCCGTAAGTAGGAAAATCAATCAAAATTATTTCTAAATTTAGTTATTAGTCAAAAAAATCATTTTAATTACCACAGAAATTAATTTTTGCATAATTTTTCTCCTAATATCTTATTAATATAAAAATTAAATTTTTAAAGATATAATTAATATATGATTTTTTCAACATTTTAAAGATGTTTATGTTTACACATCACAGCCTCATCTTCTTGTTTGAAACATTATTTGCAAATGACACAATATGTCATAACTTTTAAGTCATGTCTGCATACAAAATTATTTTATTATGCATCGTTTTTGAGGTCAAACAATTTCTCTAATTGCTTTCAAAAGATGTTTTACAGCGTACAAAGTAAAAAAAAAAATTGATTGTCCCATTGTTCTACTGTGAGTTACTTACCATTTCAATTCAAAAATATAGTCAGTTAATAGTACAACTACTTCCTCTAACCTCCTTAACAAAAATTTAGATAATGAAGAATTTTCGAGAAATTTCTTTAAAAGGAGAAAAGATAGTTTGCACATAATGATAATGTTACAAATAACCCATTCTTTTTTATTAAATAAAAAAGTTGGTGCCAGAATTCCTGGGACAAAACTTAGCTTGAGGCTGATTTTACTTCGAAATGACTCGTTTTTGCTTATATACAAAAGAACTACTTTTCAAAGGAGTATTCTGAAACATTAAATCGCGCATTGTCTTTTGACAATCACGTGTCCAATGTCACATCATTAATCTAATCATTTTATTACAAAATTCCACACATTTTCGAATAAGGTTACAAAGCGCAAATTACAGACATTAACTAGAAAAAAAATTTAGCGCCATAAATTATTTTTCGATATATTTCTAGAAAAAAAATGGCTGCTCAATTACAATCAAATGAGATCATTAAGTGATATGATTTTTCATCTTTCTTTATTTCTTTAGTTGATTTTTCTTTTCAACTTGATTTATTATTTATCATTTGTCTTCGTGATAGATTAATGTCAAAATTTAAATTGTTGTAAATATTTATAAAAAATATTTGTTATAATATTAAAAATTTTAAAAATGTGGGTATGATGATTATAATTGAAGTAGGTCAGTGAAATTTTAAAAAAATGTATAAAAAATGATGAGGGGGTAAAGGAGCTGTGGAATGATTTAAAGAAAGGGGGTGAGAGATAATTTATTCCAGTCACGTTTTGGTTAATGAAATACATTCACTTCACTCTACTGGATAACTCGATTTATTATGTACAACAAATGAGAAAAAGATTTGAGAATGTACTGACCACGTGTTAACAAGAGAAGAATGTGGATTTCTATTGTGATTTGGCTTGAGTGGTTTTATTGTTTTGTTTCAAGAGTTAATTTGACAAGTGGAAAGTGAAGTGACGGTTTTTATCAAGCGAATTAAATTGGTTTTAAAATTTACTTTGTATTTTGTTTATACATGCGAAAATTATGAAATTGCTTCGGTTCAATGAACTCTATTGAATTTGAATAGCAACTATAAATTTTATCAATAAAAAATCTTTTGGGTTTATGATTTTATAACGAGTTGAGTTTCTTATTTAATCTGATCATTTTGTTACCTTTAGGGTAATTATGGTATCAGAAACTATATTTCATTTTTTTTAGAAATTTTATGTTATAAAACGTAACAAGTTTATTCTTTAATCTGTTTAAACTTAAAATTTAATGTATTTGAATAAAGTACAAAAGTTTATTAGTTTATTTTAAACTAATCCAACCAATAATCTGGGATTATTAAATGTTTATGAGCTTAAAAAGACTGAATTGTGTTGAAATCGAATTGAGAGTTTACATTCGCCATCTAATTTACCCATCATGCATGGATATGAAAACAAAGGGCAATCGTTTATTGTGTAATTCAGTAGCGCCATCA
>JAQFZN010002556.1:0-11070 GCA_034687075.1 Geophilus carpophagus | reverse complement strand
TGGCGGAGCGAGTTGTGGTAAATAAATAGTGTTTGTCCAACTCAATCCTGGTTTCAGTCTGATTATTTATTATGCTCTGTCCCCCTTGCTTCCCTGTCATGCCCAAACCTGGCAGGATTGCAAGTGACGGTCATAGTCTATCATATTGTCAAAATTGGTTCACGATTTTTTAAATTAAATTAAAACTATTTTTATAGCAACTACTCTGATACAAACATCGCATAAATTCCAATGAAATTTTGAAACATTAATATTTACAGGTTATTTTCCTTGCTTAAATGCAATTTCACGTTGCTAAAATGTATTATTAAACATACAAATTTATTTTAAAAATATGAATTAAATAAAAAATAGAAACTAAATAAAAAAAATAAAACAAAATTTAAAAAAAAAAATAAAAATTAAATTAAGAAACAAAAATTAAATTACAGTAACAGATCTGGCTGAATAATCCTTGTCATTAGTGACCACCTTTGTTCCTAGCAACAAATATCTTTGGTTTTGGTCTACCACTGTATATATTACTGTATAACACAGTAACACCATCATTAAGCTGTGCTTTTTACAGTATTTTCTTTATTTCTTCTATTTTGTATCATTATTAATTTTTATAACTGTTCAATCCAAAAAGAAAAGTGTCTTTTGAAAAGTCACTTTTTATTAGGGGCGTTCAATCCAAAAAGACAAGTGACTTCAGTTAAGTCACTTATGATTCCCATGCACATGCGCAGGAGAGGCAGAACTACAACCTAAAACGACAAATTGCCATCTTGATTTTTATGATTGTGACTGGTAGCACATGCGCAGAACACTAAGCCTTCATGATTGGCTAAAGCCTTTAAAAGTGACTTCTAAAAGACAGAAAAGTCACCCTACACGTGTCTTTTAGAAAAGACACTTTTAACCAGTGACTTTTAAAAGTCATGATGTTTTTAGCGTCATTTCCTGCTGAGAAAAGTCACAAAAGACAGAAAAGTGGCTTTTAGTTTTGGATTGAACGCCCCTAATATGATTTCATTAAAATTTTAACAATTCAAAAGTTAAATTTTAATTTTACTGTAATGTAAGAAAATTAAATTTTTTGAACAGAAAATACATTTTAGCAAAAGAATAAAACCTGTATTTATTTAATTTACACTTTTTACATGAATTTGCATTTTTAATAAGTGAATTCACATTTTACCAACCTGAAAATACATTTAATTGAAATGAATATACATTTTTTCACATGAACATGCATTTTGTTAAGTGAACCTACTTTTAAAGTAGGAAAATTATATTTAATTGAATGGAAAATTCACTTTAGCCATGTGAAATTGCATTTTAGCTATGGAAAAAACCTTTAATTCACATTTTCTAAAAATTAAACTAGGCAATACACATAAGTAACAAAGTAACTCCAGATACAATTTGTAATGCATTTGTTTAAGCAGGAATTATACGAAATAGAGAGAGAAATATTGAATAAAGTGATGAAAGTGATCAAAGTTATAAAGCAGATGCAATCATGGATATCTTTAATGAATGTGATTTTATGAGTCTTCGAATGTTACAAGTGCCAGATGTGTGATGTAATTGTTTTAACTAACACATGGTGACACCACAAGACAAACCACTTTTATACTTTCAGTATCTGTATGTGCCTTAGTGAGAGTAAAAACACATTTTGTCTAAGAGATTAATGAATTTATTTAAGAGAAGAAAATAGACAACAAGATGAGTCAGAAATAAAACATAATTAGAAATACAAAAAAAATCCAAAATAATAAAACTTTAAATATGGTAAACTCTGTTAAAGTTATTGTGTATTCCACACACACGTTTATACCACACACACTATACAATGAAGGGGGGCGGGGTGCGAGTACGTAAAATTCTGTATAACCCGCGGTACATTTTATTGAACAGAAAATATATTTTAGCAATATAAAATTGCACTTTGGCAATGGAAAAAGCATGTAATAACTCTATTTCGTATTTGAGTTGTGTTGTCATGCATTTTCTAATTTCTGTATTGTGGATTACATATAGATATGACAACTATATTTCATAAATCATATTTATTAATACCTTAATGATTTAATAACATTATCAATAAGAGAAAGGTAATTATTACCTTAGTAAACATACTCAAATTGACATCTATTTTTTCCTTCTAATATGATAAGAGAACATTTAAGGATAAGGAAAGGTAACCAATCATGAAATAAGCTGATAGGGAAACCCATGATGATATGATATAATATAAAAGCTCAACTGCTCTTAACTAAATTTTACATGCTACAGGGGACAGAAAGCAGTTCAGATAGCTCCTTGTTCAATTTATTTAAAATTACTTTTTAATAATAGCAACAACTGGTAAGAGTAGAATTTTAAATAGAAAGCAAAAGAAAATCTATGTATTATTATTTTCTTTTTTTTTTGAAAAGGCACTATGGAATCGAATTCACTACTTCAGGAACTATTGGGAAAACCATTAAAGTTTATTGAGTGGACTTCAGATGGCAATTTCGAGTTGAATGAAGAAACTTCAAGCCTTTTACACCAACTTGATACACCAGTGGTAGTAATAGGTGTTGCTGGCATTTACAGATCAGGAAAATCTTATCTGATGAATTTACTTGCAGGAAAAACTTCTGGTACTAATGATTGCATAGTTGCTGCCATCTAGTAACATGCAAATAATAATCGTTATTTTCTGAAAGGTTTTGAATTAGGTAATACTGTAGAGTCTCTTACCAAAGGAATTTGGATTTGGTGTCATCCACATCCGACATTACCAGATACAACCTTAATTTTAATGGATACTGAAGGCTTAGAAGACGTCAGTACGGTAAATAATAATATCCTATTTTAAAAGAATTAAATTATATATATTATTTTAATAATTGAAATTTGTTAGGGTGATGATAATCGCGATTTGCAAATAATAGTGATGACTTTGTTATTATGCAGTACATTTATTTACAATACAACTGGAAGATTAGACAACAATTTAATTAAACAACTTGGGTACAATATATAAATTTATTAGGAGAATAATGTTTGTTAATTTTGTTTTTATCAAAAACTAGTTTTGTTTCTGAATTGAGCAATCACATTCAAGTTAGTAGGGCATCACCAGTCGATGATGGAAATTCAGACTATGCTGATGATACTGACTTTGATTTTTATTTGCCAACATTAATTATCATGGTCCGTGATTTTGTTTTAAAATTAGAGATAGATAAGAAACCTGTCAGCGCAAATGAATATTTTGAGAAATGTCTCACTTTAAAAGAGTCAGTTGAGGCTAAGAATAAAGGAAAAGTCGCCGACTACAACGAACCGCGCATTAAAATACGAAAGTACTTTCCAGAAAGCAAACGTCACTGTCTTGTCTTACCTCAACCGGTAAACAATTTTAACGAGGAAACTTTGTCCAGATTACAATATCTTTCTAAAGACGAAATGAATCAAGAGTTTCTAGAGAAATCTGCTGAATATAAGAAATTTATTTTGGATATAAGTCAACGTAAGAGCTTTGGTCAATTAGACAAAGTAAATGGCAGAAGTAAGTTGAAAATTTTTTTAATGTGTTGATTTTGGTTTAATTTAATCTTTATTACTATTCAGTGTTTGTCGATATGGCTGACGTTTATGTTAAAGCATTGTTGAGTGGCGAAATTCCGTGCATTCAATCAGCGCTGAAATTGACAGCTATTCAAGAGAATAAGCGAGTTTTGGATAGTTGTTTGCAAAATTTCAATACAAAGATTAACCAATTAGATTTTCCTCTGACTCAGGAAGAATTGAGTAATGCGCATAACTTGATTGTTGATGAGCTCACGCGAGAGTTTAGGCAGAAGATTATTTTTGATGAGTCAGATGAGTTTTTAAATGAATTTAAGGTATACCTACGTTGTATAAATTTGACTTTACGAATTTAATGTTTACAGACTTTATTTTTACTTTTTCAGGATAGCGTAATGACAGCATTTAATCACGCAGTGGAATTAAACGAGAAATCTTCTCAAGTCAAGTGTGAAAAGATTTTAGAAGATTTAAATACTGCGATTAATAAAAAAATGATTGATAAATATTACTTATGTCCAGGAGGTTACGATAATTATATGACTGATTTGAAGGAATTGAAAACGAAATACAAATCAATTGATCGCAAAGGAGTTAAGGTACTTTTTCTTGAACCTAACGAAACTAGCAAGAAACAAATCTTTGTTGTTTTTGTTTTGTTTTTACTTTTTTGCAAGACGTTAATGACACAATTTAATTCAATGAACAATGTTTAAATGATAACATTTGTTTGTATTTAAGAGCGAAAAGGTTTTACATAAATTTTTGAAAGCCAAAGAGGCGGAAATTAATATCATAATCGAAGTCGATAAAGAAATGACTGCTAATAAGGTCAAAGAAGAAGGTAAGTGTAGATCTTAATAATATAATTAAGATATCAGATATTGTATATGTATAAATTTTTTTATTTTATTTTAAGGTGAAAAAAGGCTTCGAGAAGAAATTGAATTAAGGGAAAAAGCATTACGTGAAGAAGTTGAACATGCCAAGAAGAGAGAAGAAACGCTCCAGCAAACAATGAAGGAATCACAAAAGGCAATGCTCGATGAAATGAATAAGCGTTTAGATTCAGAGCGTGTCAAATATGAACAATTAATGAAGGACAGAGAAGCCTCACATCAAAAAATGTCTGAAGAATTAAAACAGCAACTTGAGAGTTTGAAAGGTCAGCTAGGCAGTAGCGGAACTAGAACTCAGTTTATACCATGTAGCGTTATGTAACCTTTGTCTTCTCAACAAATTTCCACTTGTTGAAAGAAAATCATATTATTTTAATTTTTATCAGTTAGTTTTAATTAATTATAGATATTTATATATAACTATTACCAAAATAAAAGATTTAAAAATTTTCGTACATTGTATAAATTAAATAAATAGTATAATATGCGTAAACAAAACTTTGCTTGTAACATACGAAATTAAAACCAAGATAAAATGCAAGTTTGTTCAAGTTTAATTATTTTAATATTATCATTTAATATAAAAACATAATATGAAGTATAAAAATTATCATTAGTTTCAAAGTCACTGGTCTTGTCGTTTTTAATCAGATTTATTGTTTCGTTTATAAGTGGTTCAATTTCGTGATAATCACTATTAAATTCTTCAATCAATTTAGTATCGATATCGATACTACGTAGCATTTTCCTCTCTTCATGGTCTTAAAGTTTGTAAGCTTTTGAGTCTTCACAGTATTCAATTAGCGAATACTCTTTGCCTTTTGCAAAAAGTTTTCCACCTTTCTTTGGTCCTTTCTTTACTGCTATCGCTTTTGAGCCCAATATTCTCACAAATCTGATGTACGTATGGCTTTTTGCCATTCCAAACTTTAACTGGGGTTTTATTGTTTATAATTTTTGTTGGGCATCTATTTCAAATAAAACTAAATGCTGTTACCAACTCGGCCCATAGTCCCTTATCTAAATTCGTGTCAAGGCGAATACATCTTGTCATTTCGATGAAGGTCCTATTCCTTTTTTCCGCGACACCATTTTGTTGTGGTGTATATTCGACTGAAAATTGTTGTTTTATCCCTTGATTTTCAAAAAACTCTTTAAATTCTATGCTAACGTATTCCTTCGAATTGTCACTTCTTATAACTTTAATAAGTTTCCCCGTTAAACGTTCAACTCGATTTTGAAAAATTCTAAATTTTTCAAATATTCCACTTTGTTCTTTTATTATAGCGACTTTGATATACAATATTGTGATCTATAGTCTATAAAAGTGGCAAAATATCGAGTTCCGCCTATTGATTTTACAATGCGTAACAGCAAGTCCCAATCACAGGGATTTTTACCTAATCATAAGGCATATCAATATATCATGATCAAGTCCTAAATTCGTGTCAAGGAGAATACATCTTGCCATTTCGATGAAGGTCCTATTCCTTTTTTCCGCGACACCATTTTGTTGTGGTGTATATTCGACTGAAAATTGTTGTTTTATCCCTTGATTTTCAAAAAACTCTTTAAATTCTATGCTAACATATTCCTTCGAATTGTCACTTCTTATAACTTTAATCTCCTCTCTGTTCTGTGCTCAACTCAAGACTGGAATAGCCTCAGCTGAGGGGCTCACACGGTCACATGATCGGGAGGTGGGGCCTCCTGATGTACCCTAAGTGGTGAGTCTTAGGTTCTTCTACAGCAGTTACGAGTTCCTCAATTCGTGTTTGGCCATCTTCTGCAGAACTCTATAGAAAAATCAATAATTAAAATTTAAATAAAATAATTTAATTTGTCATCTTCATAAATTACTTTATATAAATCAGTAAGTCGTGTTTTGGCTTGTAATTGCTGTTGATACCCTTCTTCCAACTACACACTGGCATCGCGGGAATCTTTCAATTTCTGAGCTGTATTTGTTTTTCTAGAGATGACTTATTGTGACGGGACTCATGTGTGACGTCATTAAGGAAATTAAAATACAGCTAGATTCTCAAATAATTACAGCTATTTATTCTGTGGCTAAATAGCAGACACAAAATGGAATACAAAAACCCCCTCTTGCTTGGAGAGAGTATACTCGGCCATTATATAAAATAAAGAAGTTACATTATGCAAATTAGGTTACAGAGCTGAATTAAATATTCCTATTATTAATAGGTTTAAAACAATTATTAAAAATATAAATTAAACTAACTAAATGGGATAAAAATAAGCATAAAATAAACTGAAATAAAGCTTGTTTCACAGGAGTAGCGCTTGCTGACTTGCGGGTTCATCTGTAATGTCACAAAAGATACAATTAGTAAAACACTTATAACTAAGACATAAAAGTAACAGAAGGAAAACCAACACTTTAAAGATAAAAGAATACAGGAAAGTCAAGTTGGAGCTTACTATACAGGAAAAGAACCTCAGTGCTAAACATAGTCACGTGAGTAAGAGCCTCTATATGCCCAAGGGAGGACATATGAGAATGGCACATCAGCCCAGCATTTAACAGCACCTGCATTTAACAGCAATGCCTATAATATGGCAATTTCAGCATAACAGCGATGCATAACAGCGAGTTCAGCATAACAGCGATGCATAACAGCGAGTTCAGCATAACAGCGATTTCAGCAAGTAAAAACTCACAGAATACATCAATATCAAGTCATATCAGATCAGCCAGGCAAAATAAAAACTATAACAAATAGGGGACAACCAGATAGCTAATTGTGATTGGCTATTCTTTTTGTCAAACTATTCACTAAAAAGGAGTTAAAACCTATGACCGTCTCTCGCCTTTCCAGCAGGTTTGGGCTTGATGGAAGGGTAAGGGGGACAGGGCATAATGAAACTGACTCGAAGACATGACTGAATGTGATTAATCTTTATTAGTCACAGACTCAGCTCATGGCTCTGACCAGTTCGAAAAATGCCGCCGACAGATCGGCGCCGCACTGTGTCCGCAACCGGGTCGTATGACTCGGTTGCACTATCGGTGTGCCATACCCTACATGTAGAGTAGGGAATGGTTTCTCTCAAGTCGCATCGGGAGCAAGGATTGTCGGGGGATCCTGGCAGCCTTGCGTCCCAAGGGCGAGCCTGTCAGGCCGGTGGAAGTCCATCCGATGTTCCTTGTGGGAACAGAGATGTGTCTCCGTCGAAGGTCTGAACTAGACTGTCTCCTGTTGCCAGGAGTCGCGTCCAGGAAGAGTGGCCAATCAGGGAATGGCCCTGATTGGTCAGAGTCCTCCTAGCCGGGGGTTCTTTTCTACCCCACGTGACCCTTGATCGTACCTGAGGTACGATAAGCGGTCACAAACCTCTCCATTAATTCAAGTGACATAATAATATAAACAAAGCTATTTTTGCACCCTCAAGTGACAGAATAACAAACTGTGAATTTGACCAGTCCCGTCACACATTTTGAAGTTCTTCTACAGCAGTTACGAGTTCCTCAATATGTGTTTGACCATCTTCTGCAGAACTCTATAGAAAAATCAATAAATATAATTTAAATAAAATAATTTAATTTGTCATTGTTAATCAATAAAGTTATGACTAAATTTGAGGTAGTAAGATTAAAATTAAAATTTTATAGATTTTTTGAGGTAATAAGATTAAAATTAAAATTTTATAATTTTTTAATACTGTACATGAACAAGATAGACCATCCAAATTACGGTAGTACCTGTGTCTTTTAAACTATTAACAATTATATGTTATTTTGTTTAATTTGATATAGGAATAACTTTTAAAAAATTAATATGTTTTATTATACTGAAAACTTTTATAACAATCATTACACTGAATCCTTTTGTTTTGATGGTTTGTACAAATAAAAGAATCACAATTCATACACCTTGTTCTGCTTGCAGTTCCACAAACACACCTACCACGATTACTTAGCTTACTTTTTTTAGCTTCAGGGGTTTCTACAAGTTCAATTTTAAGTTTAGTACATACAGTATTTACACAATGTTTTGTTTTTAAAGGTAATTGTTTTGACAATCTAAGTCTAACATTGCTTAATTCTTTATCCATAGCTTCTATTTTATCTTGCAAAGTATCACGTTCTTTTATAACATTCGCTTCTTTTTCTAATAATTCAGCTTCATGTTTCTGAAAATCTTCCTGTGTTTGCATAAGTACATTTTGAAGTTCTTCTACAGCAGTTACGAGTTCCTCAATTCGTGTTTGGCCATCTTCTGCAGAACTCTATAGAAAAATCAATAAATAAAATTTAAATAAAATAATTTAATTTGTCATCTTCATAAATTACTTTATATAAATCAGCAAGTCGTGTTTGGCCTCGTAATTGCTGTTGATACCTTTCTTCCAACGACACACTGGCATCGCGGGAATCTTTCAATTTCTGAGTTGTCGCTTCACTTTCTTGAATTTGTTTTCCTAGAGATGCCTTAATTGTTGAATTTACTTCTCTAAGTGTGCATAACTATAAGAATTTTTAAAATTTTAAAAATAAATGAATAAATATATATATAAATATATATATATATGTAAAGCTGTGCCGATATCATTCTGGAAATATTGCATTTTTGTAAAAATTGAAACAAAAATAAATACAAAATAACAATTATTAATTACATTTAATAAATAATTTAGCAATATTTCAATATAGTAATAACAAAAATATCGCATGTATTGCAATGTTGAGATTAATCACATTTGTTTTTTGTGTGATTAATCAATTTAAAAATAATTAATTTTGAAAAATATATGGCACATCCTTAATATCTATTTATGTAAAATTATTTACTTCTTCGCTAACTTGATCTAATTGATTCTGCAATTGAATTGTTTGTGAAGTTTTTTCTCTTCGAACAGAATTCACTTCTTCAGTTCTATTTTTAAGTTCTTTATTAAGCCAGCCGATTTGCTTTAAGAGTAATTCAGGTTCCTGATTAAGTCTCTGCTCGCGATATTCAAGCGTTAATTCCTTGCTAGATATTTCCTCAGATTTAGTAATCGTTTCACAACGCTCTTTAATGGAAGCTTCTAATTTTGCTCGTAATTCAGCAATCTCTTCTAAAAATTAAATAAGCCGGTTTTCAAATTAAAAAAAAATCGGTTATTTTTAATTTAACCTGTATATTTATCCATTTCTCTAGTTCGTTTCTCTAATATCTCTGCTGACTCACGTTTATCCAATTCTAGCTGTTCGATTATCCGATTATTGTGCATCTAAAGAATTTAAAATTAAAATGTATTAAAATAAAATTGAATGTTGTAAAGATGAAATAAATTTTCACCTACCTGTTCATTTAGTACATTATTATGACTATCTTGAATTTGATGCAGCTCCGAAGTTAATTGTGTACACTGCAATTCTACGTACAAAAATTATTATCAATCGTAAATGATTTATAAATTTAATATTGAAATCAAATGATTTGGCAAAGTGTTAACTGTACCGTATTCATTCATCTTAGTCTGAAATTTAATAACTTTATTAGCTTCGCTTTCCAATCTGCTTTCACAATCGGATATTTGTTTTTGCAATTCAAACGTTTGTTGTTCTGTAATTTAAAAGGGAAATTATTGTAGTCTCATATTAGCAGGTTCAAAAATCAGATTTATAAAATGATTTTTTTTTACCGGAATTAAGTCGCAAACGTTCATATTGCATCCGAGAATCATCTAATTTATTATTTAGTTGATTCAAATGTGCTTCAATTTTCTCCCTTATAGAAACAGTAAGCTGTTTAGATTCTTGTGGAAGAAGAACATAAGCAAGTTCTGTGGACGCCGCCATTTTGAGTTTTTAAAGGAAATGTTGCCCTTTATAGAGGTGGCGACCTCTATTGCAGGAGTCATGGAACCCATTCCCATTGGATGACCTGAATTCAAAGAGGAGAAGTAATGATCCACCTGGTTGCTATGGCAACTGGGTGTCCCGTCACAAAAGTAAAGGTAACCAATCATGAAATAAGCAGACAGAAAACCCAAAATGATAACATTTTGACATATTAGAAATACAAAAGCTCAACTGCTCTTAACTAAATTTTATATGCTACAGGGGACAGAAAGCAGTTCAGATAGCTCCTTGTTCAATTTATTTAAAATTACTTTTTAATAATAGCAACAACTGGTTAGAGTAGAATTTTAAATAGAAAGCAAAAGAAAATCTATGTATTATGATTTTCTTTTTTTTTAAAAAGGCACTATAGAATCGAATTCACTACTTCAGGAACTATTGAAAGCTTAGAAAACTATTGAAAGCTTAGATACTGAAAGCTTAGAAAACGTCAGTACAGTAAATAATAATATCCTATCTTAAACGAATTAAATTATATATATTATTTTAATAATTGAAATTTGTTAGGGTGATGATAATCACGTGTGGTGATTCAAAAGGGCTCTTTTAAAGTCACCACCAAATGATAACAGCTGGAGCCATGTCTGCTTAATTAAGTATGCACAAATGCTCAGCCAGTGACAGATTAGTGACAACATGTGGTCATGTGACCAGAGATTTCTTCTTTGAGCTGTGTCCAAGGAAAGGTCAGTGGCGACTCCCGATTCAAACTTGTAACAACCC
>JAQFZN010002555.1:0-11073 GCA_034687075.1 Geophilus carpophagus | reverse complement strand
AATGTAAGTTAAAATGAAGGAAGAGTAAAGAATAAAAGCAGCAGCTCTTCTCATGTTTCCTCAAAAAACAAATAGTCTTTACAGTGCACAACAAAGGAGCAGCTTTGATTGCATTCAGAAGGAGGGTTTTGTAATAAACAAAAAAATTATTTTGCTTAGTTGTGCCACTGGAAACTACCAAAATTCATTAGCTTAATTTAAAAAGCTACAGATTCCAAAATGGCTGCTGCTGATCACATGCTAAAAGCAAGATAGAGAAAAACAGGCCCATAAACATCTCCAAATGTCATTTCTACAGTAAATAGAGTTGTTGTGTAACTGAAACAGGTATTGTTGTTGATCTTATTGGGACAGTGACCTTCAACAACTTTTCTTTCATATTTCTTCCTCCTTTCATTGCTTGGAGACACATTGCTTCATGCTTCTTTGAATCATTTAAGGAAAGGATACTTTGTTCAGGATTAACAGCTCAAGCATTAAGTTGATACAAGTTTCTATGGGGTGAGAAAGGTATTTATCTTCAACAACAACTGTACAAAGCTTGAAAACAGTGTTGATCATTATCCGAATTGAAGCAACTGGGTATCCCAAGTGATGAAATTGTGTATTAAAATGTACAAGTTGAAAACATTCTTTTCATCTTTAAAAGAATAGAAAAGAGTTGTTGGAACAGTGAAAGATTGGTATTTTTTGTTTAAATTTAATTAAGTGCATTAAAATTTAAAAAATATGAAATTTTTAGATTAAATTTTTTAAGATATTAATAAATAAATATTAAATTTTTATCATTACAGAGACTTGTTTGCATTTCATATTTATTATTTAAATCAATTTCATGAAAAATAAAAATCAGTTTGAGTTAAATTAAATTAGAATTTTTTTTAAAAAATATTTAAATAAATATTTAAAAATCTTAAAACATAACAATTCCACGACTACAAAACTCTCTGTTTCTTGTATCCAGCACCCAAAAACAAATTTATGGGAGTCAAGTGGACATTTATGTACAACCCCATTCATCAAATGGGGTCACAAACTCGCCATCTGCTCCTATTCAAACAATACCAATACAATTGTTGTTGAAGGATTCCAACAAACCAAGATTAGGGCATTAATAATTGATATTGCGACTACCTGAACCAGAAACCATAATCTTTGTTGTAAACATCAACCACAAGAATAAAAGTTTAAAGTGGAGGGGTATTGAAGCGTATCTAACAGTTTCGATGTTGGCTGGGTTTTAATCCTTTAGCTACACATGCAACCAATGTGTTATCGCTCACAACCACAAATGGTTAAATTTTATTATTAAAGGTTACAGCACTTTTGTGTTATCAGTTCGCAAAATGGCGTCTTCATTAATAGTTGAATATTTTTGAATTTTTAAAGCTTTTAATTTTTAAATGGATGTTTCAAGTACAGTGGAAATCGCTTAACACGGAACTGAAGGGACCAGAGTATTTTTTCATGTTAACTGATTTTCTGTATTAAGGAATTTGTAAAAAAAATTGGATGTGTATGTATATATTGTGCATACACTAGGGATGCTAATGGTGAAAATTTAAAATTAGACCTGATTCGAAACTCGAAATATCTAAACAATTCAAACCGTCTATACCCAAAACCCTAAAGTTTTTGAAAAGTCAAACTCGACTGATACAAAATAAACCTGTTCCAAACTGAAATTATGGAATTCTTAAACCGATCCAATTCTAACCTGCAATCGGATCGGTTTTGGAATACGAGTTCGGACATTTTTCCAATCCGGTAGCATCCCTAGTATACATATATATCAGAGGTGGCCAGACTTTATCCCGACAAGAGTCGAAAATCCTGAACTTAGAGCCGCAATTATACAAATGTTTTAGTTATGTAATATTTAAAAAATACATTTACGTTCAATTGTGTTCAAAAAAACTGGATCTCTACTGCATGCTGGCAATTGAAATTATGAGTAATTTCATGTTTTGCCACTAGCTGAAACACCAGACATTGTCAAGTGATAATATAGCCTTGCCATAGTTTACTTAATCATAAAAGGATTAATGGTGAAATTATATTATCACCTGTCAATGTCTGGTGTTAAATCTAGGGTGACCATCCATCCTGGATTTTGCGGGACAGCCCCGGAAAGTGTCCCGGATTCTGGGAATGCGTCCTGCATGTACGGATTCGACATTTTGCGATGATCTTTTTTTTGGGGGGGCTTTTAAATTTTGGGTATACAGTATTATTTCAGTTTTTTCTGTTAAAATTTACCTACCCACACCTCTCCCCCTCAATGTCCCACATTGTCACACCAAAATAATGGTCACCAACATTGAGATTTCAGGGAATACCAATACCGCATGCAATTTCTGGGAATATTGAACTTTGTGTAATACTGAAACAGCGTTAAGCGGGGTCCTGCTGCGTATAGTTACATCTATAAAGTACATACTTGATACACAGGCAAAGCTGATCCAAGCTGATACTTCAGACAGTGATATAGAATGATGCTGGCAAACATGGTAATGAGAAATAACACATTTAGAATAGCCAAAACTAATCAAAATAAACTCTATGTATCTACACATGTATGATCAACATGTAGATATCAATATGCAAACAACTGGTGTTGATGTGGTCACAAAAGAATTTTGTTATTGAACTGAATTTGATTTGACTGTTTGTCAGTGTCACTTGTTTCCTTTTTCTATTCTGAAGAGAGATTGAATATAAAGGGGAAGTTTTGCAAGTGACAAGTAGACATGAATCAAGTTTTGACACAAACTCAGTTATTTATTTATGGGTTTTAAGAGATATTGGTATGTGGGTGACATTTGAAAAATTTGACTTGAATGTTTTGTCAAGTAAGTATGTATAAATTTATATAATGTATAATTATATATATATTATTCTATATAGATTTATTGTGTTAAAAAATGGTGATAATAGAAAATGGCAGTTATGGAGTTAGAAGGGAATAATTGTTAGTGCCTTGTTGCAGGAAACATTTCATTTCCACTTGTATTTTGTCTGCTTTGAAGATAATAGTTGAAAAGACAATAACAGGAAATTTCAACACCTTTTTGACAGTTGTTTTCACCCTGCTGGATGTTTGTGATGTACAGCAAACTATTATTGAAATTTTTTTCCTTTCTTAGAAAAGTGTATTAGAAAAATGTTTAATATAAAAGAATTAAATGCAATAAAAATACACATAAATTTATTGACAAATATATGAAAATTATTAATGAATATTTGAAATTGTTGATGAAAATTTGATATTATTGATGAAAATTTGTGTTTATTGATGAAAATTTGTGTTTATTGATGCAAACATCTAATGTGTAACTATTTTAAACATGTGCTAATCATGTCTTAACTGAAATTTAGTTTGCAAAGCTAATTAGATTAAAATTTTGAGAAGCCAAAGTTTGGTGTTGGGCTTATTTTTAATTAATCTTTATTGCTGTCAAATGTTCTAGCAAGTTCTGGTAAAGGTTGAAAGTTAGTAGCTACTGCACTTAAGGGCTGAGATGTCATTTTTTCTCTTCTAAATTGCTAAGTTATGAAACTCTTTTTGATTCTGATAATGTTAAGTGGGGAAGTGATTTAGCTAAATGAATATTGAGAAGTGGGGTTTTTTAAGATGAAAAAAAAATTGTTTAAAGAAGATGGCTGACTAATCACATGATTTATGAATGGGTCTTTGAAGGGTTCATGCACGTGGCTTGGGTTCTATAGATAGTTGAAGGGATCTACTTGAAGATAGGTTTCTTTTTACATAAGCAGAAAAGTTGTTTAGATTTTCTTAAATTTTGAATTTTTGAAAATTCTGAAAATTTTATCTAAATTTTGAACACTTAGAAATTTTTTTAAATCAGCTTAAAAAATTACTTGATTTTAATTTTTAAATTTAACAAACAAAAAAATAATAATTGTTTTTTTAATTTGGGAGAACCCTCAAAAAACACCCATTCTGCTTCAGCCATCTTTTATACATTCAGCCATAAATGCCATTACCAATATAAACAATTTCTGCCCACTCATTTGTGCTGTAAGATTATAAAGTTGGTGCAAACATTGCTCGTTTCAAGAGAAACTTGCGAAAACAATGGCAGTTTCCGGTTAGCTTATCTATTACCATACCATGAAAGCAGTTTGCTTGCATGAAAAGCAGTGAAAAGATGGCACGTTTTGGACACTTATTCTCCTAGTTACATGGTCAACTCAATTGAATCATAACTTTATGTTGGCAGTAAACGTCATGCCCTCTGGTGCTGAATAAAAATTTAATTTCAAAAATTTTTAATATAAATAAGAGGATTTAAACAAAATACTAATAAATATTAATAAAAATATTTGTTTTTCAAACATTGTATTTAAAATTTAAAACATCATTATCTCCACCAGAGGGCAACTCAACTGCCTCATAATAACAAAAATAATCAAATTACAGATCTAAAATACTCAATTAGTATTTATTATCTAAATCTGTCTCTAATTCCATTTACTTGACACCAAATAACATTCAGCTCAATCTTTATTTTCATTTTATTTGAAATTGGAAAATTGGAAAATAAATCTAAATCTATAAAAATCCTTTAAAAACAGTTGAAAATCAATCAAAAATATCCATCTGGATAATAAATATTAAATTTTAAATCTCGGCTTATTGCAGATTTTCAAAATACCCAACACGCAATATTGCAATTGAAACCAATTTTCGCAAGATGAAAATTCTATTCAACAAATAAAATCCACAATCATTTATTATGCTTCTTTTTATTGTCAAAAACTGTTGATAGCACATTTTTATCTTTATTCAAGCTTAATTTAGTCACAATAATAAAAAGAAAACAAAAAACTCGCAAATACTTAAATACGACTCTACGAGAAAAAAAATTCTTTTCTTGCTGTTGGCTTGAACCATTTGACAGCATTTTATGTTGGACTTGCGTTTTAAAGCGGTGGTGGCTGATAGTAGTTTGGGGAGACTGATATGTGGAAAATGTTGCTGAATTTTTTGAAGCGAGAAATGGAAGCTTAAGGAAAAAAGATGATTTCAGAGCGCTGTAGGCAGATGGAATTCTAAACATTGGCCCAGTCTATTACTTGGCAATGGTATATCTCTTTTGCTACACCTCCCCTCTTTTAGGCAAATAGATATTGCAAGTGAGGAATTTATGTCCTGTCAATATTAAGCGAAAGAGCACTCTAGGCCTTTGAGAGCTTTTTTTTATTTTCAGTTATATATAAAAGGGTAAAAGTTCTTTTTGTGTTGTATTTTGAAAAGGAATGGGATTTTGGGAGTTGATCTTTGCAAATATTGTATATATTGAATTGGGTTTTTGTCAATTTCCAGTGAAGTTGGGATGAAAGATGGAAAAATTGTGACAAATTGAATAAAGTTTTGTAAGTAATTTTTTGCAAAAGGGGGATAAGTTGGGAAGGGGGAGGAATCTATTGAGGAAAAATTGTTTAGTTTAAAGGAATTGTTTGATTTTTTTGTTAATTTTTTTTAATGGAAGAAAGAAATTGTGTGCATTTTAGAGAATTTTCCATTTTTGCATTTTCGAAACCCAGACTGAATTAATTTCACATCTTAGCTGCATTCAAACTCCCTTTTTTCATCCTCATCTAAACCCCATCACTCAAAGAGACATCTATTTATGAATTACTTACTCGCAAACTTGGCAAATCCATTTTTCATCCTCCATTTGACTGGAATGTTTCTTCCAAAGTGTTGATCAAACACCACTCTTTTTTCAACTTTCTACATTCCCAAAGATAATAGGGGCAGCGTAGCAGCATCCAAGGATTCCATAAAAACCATTTTACTGAGCACTAAACTTCTAAAGAGAGGGCTTCTATTGCCAAAGTAAAGGCAAGAAACCCCCCTTTTTTAAGCCAACGTCATCTTCCAGCAAATGAAAGTAGGGTGCAAGGCATAGGATAGGGCCTGCTCAACCAACAACATCTATCCTCATCAAACATGTGATAAAAAGGGCATTGCCTTCTTTTATTATCACATGGAATCCACTAACTATCCACTTATTTGAGACACAAAAAATTGCTTGATTGCAACAATTATGTTAACACACTGCTACACATTTAAATCAAGTAATTATATGATTAAATTATTAATAGGATTGAATTATCAATTAAAACTGCAAATTTTTTAAGCAGAAAATAAAAAAATTATTTTTTTTTTTTACTCTAGTGCTCACTAGAGGGAGCAACCAACAGCAGAGACATGGTTTTGTACTGTCATTATGTGTTTTTTGTCTGAATTTGAATTATGGACATTTTAAAGTGATTAAATAGTGGTTTCTAATTTAAAATTAGTGTAAATTTGCCTTAAAAGTTGGGGAAAAAAACTTGAGCCATTTTCTTAAGCATAATTTAACATTTAAGTTGCCAACTGTTTTTCTCTTCTAAATACATACAATTGAAAAGTTTATTACTCCATAAAAACATTAAACCAACATTCTTTTGCTCAGTTTTAAATTGTTTTTAATGGTGTTGGAAACGTTTTAAGGAAATATTTTTTTCTCTCTTTCTCTTTCTGGAAAAAAGTAAAAGAGAGAAAAGTTTTGTTTATTTTACACACATTTTTATTTAAATATTTTTTTCATTTTAATTTATTCATTTTAAAAGCGTCGTTTTGCTTTGAATGGGCTCGAGTTAAACGACACGAATTTCAAGTGAGGAGTAATTACGATTGTTAAGAAAGCACATTAGTCAAGTAGAAATTTAATTAAAGAGTCACGTGCTAATACGGCAAACCTCAAAACAAATGTGAGCATTACTATGCATGTGGACACATTTTGTCTAAGTTAATGTGTGTGTTTGCTCAAAAGGGCTCTTTAAACTTGTCTTGTTCGACTAACAATTCACAATGGCATTTACAACCAACCACACACTGAATATTTCATATACACATTTTTGACATTGCATCTTTTATTATTGTCGTAAACAGTGAAGAAGAACTCCGCTTGCGCTAAACTTCAATTTAAATTTCGTATAAAATATTGTTATTATTATTATTTTAGAATCTAAAAATCTAGTAACGAATGCGAACTTGCTTCGCCATCTTAAAGCGATCATACACTCTAGTGTCGAAACTCTGATTTATGAGCCTCGATTTGAAACGAAGCAAAATGGCGTTGGTTTTGTCTTCGCTTGTCTACAACCTTTGTTATTGAGATCTAAGATTCTTTTACGTCGAAAACGATATTGATTGGTAGTAAAATTAAGGTAAAATATCAGGTTGGGTTAGTTTTTAAATATGCAAATTGTGGGTTATTTGATTAGTTTATCGGTCTTTTGTATTCCACGTGTTTTTGGTTCCTTCGGCGTATTAAAATTAAATTAGAATATTAGATTTGGGAAGACAGTAGGATAAAGTGCTTGTTTAATAGCTCAGAATGAGGACTTGCATAATAACATTATGTTTAGATTGCTTTAGATTTATTTGAATTATTTTTTGTTTAAGAAAATTTCTAATTTCTCAATATTATTAAAAGCTTTTCGAACAATTGAATCAACCATTTTTTACTTTATTATATAATTAAAAGATAAAATATAATACCAATTGGTATATATAAAATGAAAGTAAATATTTGAATTGAATGTATATTTTTCTCGTGTTAATATCTTGACAACAAGACATTAACATGGATTTTCAATTAGGGCTAATAAAAGAAGACTTGTTTACACTCGAGCTACCCATCAAGAGTCTTGATGGTGGTGTGCTATAAAAGTTGTTTTTCTTATTTGACCTTTTTACTATAATAAATTGAAAATTTATTTATTGGTTTATTTTTATATTTTTATTATCTACTTAGAAAAATTGACTAAAGATGATTTCATTTCCTACAGGATATATCCTGTTGTCTAGGAAACCATGAAAACATAGACAATATGGCTGCACGTATGAGTCGTGAATAATTGGCGTTTCCTGTTTGGATTTGATGATTGCAAATGACACGGAGTAAAGTTGTGTGGATTTTAATGTGTAATTTTCTAAAGAGTTAGAGAGGAAATTTGGAATGATTTCTAAATTGTCGATTTTATTTGTAATTTTCTATCAGCAAATCAAAGTTGAGCTTTAGAATGCTATGTGTGAACTTGGACAGATGTTGTCCACTGAATAGAAAAATTTTCCTTCTTTTAAGTCACACATGAGCATTACTTTGCTAAATCTCTTTTCCTTTTCCATCATCTCATTCCCAATTACTCAACTTGTTCACTCAACTAAAATAAAACAATTGATTCAATTCACTGAACTTGTTACTCAAATTTATAATAGAAACAAAATATATCCATTTATTTATTTATTTATTTATTTACTTATTTATTTACTTATTTATTTATTTATTTATTTATTTATTTATTTATTTACTTATTTACTTATTTTTGTTTCTTTACAGGTGAGTGCAATTGTTATTCTAGCATGTTACTGGTTTCTGGATCTGTGAAAAGTTTGAAGGAATGGATTTCAACATATTTTACGTAAATAATTTTCACAATGTCAATAAAAGGACATTACTGACCTGTTGAAGTGATGCCACAAATTGGATGTGGATGACCTATGGATATTGGGATATTGTGTAGATGTCAATCAAATAAGATTGTGTTTGAATTGGTATTTTTTGTAACAAACCAATGATTTCAGTGAATTGATAGTTGTGTGTGATATGTGCAAGAATCGATGTTTTTCAAACATCGATTCTTCCAATATCGCAGAAAGCAGTGCAAAATATGCATCATGTGCAAATTCAAATGTTTGGAGATATTTTACAGAATAAATGGATCAAGCAAAGTGTTTTATCGATTTTTTAACTAAATGATCGATCCTTTTATAAGTCGTTAAATAACGACAAAATTTGGTTGTGCAATATCAAAATAAGATTGAAAAAATTCTTGGTGAATAAGCGTGCGAATATAAATTGATTTTAACTTTACTCATTGATTTTAAGTCAGTTTGTTGAAAACTTAAATTAAGTCTGTCGTGACTTGATAATCAGTTATCTTAAGATTGCTAATATTTTCTATGTTGAATGCTTGAGTTAATGTCCACTCATGCAAGGATGAAGCTTTGTAAACATGATGGCAAGTTAATTAAGTAGCGAAAGGCCAGAATGGGCCAGTGTTGATTATTGATTGAATTAATAATTCATTAGATTATTTATGAACAAGTTTGAGAGACAGCAAGTGGTGGCAATTAACACTATGCTTTTCTATAATGAGGTTGCTGACATGAGGTTTCAATTGGCAACTTGTCACTGGGGAGATGTTATTGGTTGCTAGTGACTAGTGTAATAGAGCAAAGTCATTTGCTTATAAATTAGGTACTGAAAGAAAATTGGAAATAGGATGTAAAAAGAAATGGGGTGGGGGAGGTGGAATTTGAAGAAATGAAATGATTGGACTGATTGATGAGAATGCATTGGAGCAAATTTGTAGAGTTGGTAATTGCCAATTTCCTTTAACTTTTAGATAGGGATGCACAGGTGCGGTCATGAGTTTGAATATGGCTGTTTAAAGTGATTTATTAGGTCACTGTTGAAATAAATAATTTCAAATATGCAATTATTTATTTTTTCTGACCTGTTTTGGACACTCACCTGTCAGCTGCATTCTGGAATTGGCGTGGGTTACAGGCTTTTTTGTAAAAAAAAATAGGTGCTGGTACTCAGTTGAGGTCATTAATTTTTTGGGGTACCACGGCAGTATAGCCGGGGCAAAATGGCCTAGACTAAAAAAAATGACGGCAATTTTTGATTTTTTTTTGGCTTCGAAAGACGTTCTGGTATGTCGTACCGGTGCGTACTGCCACAAAAAAACCCTGGCTGCAGGTATGTATGGATAAAGATCCTAGAAGTTTATTTCTCGTGTCAAATATTTTGATTAATTTATTGTAATTATTTTTATGGGGTGATTGAAGTTGGGTTTGTTTGTTTTTGGATTGTTGCCATGTTTTGGTAATTGGATACATAAATTTTTTTGGTGATTTAATGGTGTTAGTTTGGTTGATAGAAGAAATAAAATGAAAAAAATTTATTGGTGTTGTAGTTTTTAAGAAAAGTTGTTGCTTGACCATTGTGACAATGCCAAGTTGTGGTCAGTCTTGTGAGGAACAGGTGGTGAAGGCAAGCTGACAGGATCCATGGATCACTCAACACTACAGTCTGGCAGTTTAGTTGGCCCAACTCCAGTGAACTGTAAAATAAAAAATTGAGAGAGAGGGGGAGGTTCGCAAGATTTTCATAGGAAATTCACAGGATGATGATTATTGGATTTTCGCATTATGGTATTGTCTCTTGTAATATGTGAAATTAGAGCCTGTGATTGGTTCGTTCCTTGTTCGTTATTGGTCCGTGGCTGAGGGTTGTTGTTATCATAGGATGATATTAATGGGATTTTCATAGGATGATGATCATACGATTTTCGTAAGATGATGATCATATGATCATAGGATTTTCATATGATAATTATAGGATTTTCATATGATAATTATAGGATTTTCATATGATAATTATAGGATTTTTATATGATAATTATAGAATTTTCATATGATAATTATAGGGTTTTCATGTAATGATCATAGGGTTTTTATGGGATGATGAGCAAATTTCATAGGATGATTACAGGATTTTTATACGTTGTTTAGGTCCTGTCCTAGGTACCTTGGCGTCCTGCTTCAAGAAACTAAATTGAGTATAAAATAATTTTATGCTCTGTTCCCGGGCATGCCTCGAGCTAAAACATCTACAATATACATACATCTACAGAATAAACATGTTCATTGATCTTATTGATACATATAATATATTATGATGTTGATGCTTTTTAGAATTTTTATTTTCACTGCAAAAGAAAAATTGGGAAAAGTTGAATTGAATAATGATGCTATTTTCAATCATGTTTTTGTGTAGCTGTGTTGTCTTAATGCAAATTGCATTGTTTTAATGAATTTAAGTTATTGGATAATTGATCACATCTATTGGGTCTAGATACACATTGAAATTTAAGTTAAAACAGACCATAATAATTTAATTTGCCTTTTTAGAAGGTGCAGTT
>JAQFZN010002554.1:0-11078 GCA_034687075.1 Geophilus carpophagus | reverse complement strand
TCGCTCATTTTAAAAAAGATTATTTATTCAATGAGGGAAAATAATGAGTAATTTAATAAATAATAAAGAACCTTTAAAGTTTTGACTTTACCAGATCTAAAATTAAATAAACTGCTACTGATCATTATTTAATTGGGATCAAACATGAGATTAGAAATGATTCTGTAAATATAGAAAATAACCTTAATAAGCAACATGAATATAGATTTTTTAGTTTTTTCTTTAAGATGCACTAAACTACACTACATGAGATTACGAGGCCATCTATGAAGTTAAAACTAAACTAAAATATATTTTATTATTTACAACCATTTTTGAATTATCCCGCTTTAATTTTTTTTATTTTTTTTTATATTTTAAAATAATAAGTAAAACTTTTATATTTTTGTTTTATACAAAGTATTTGTTTATTCACGGATATAATGTTTATACATGGTAAACGCTTTTCATCTACACAATTCGTTATGTAAATAATAGACTATAAAAATTAATTAGTTATAAATGCATTATAAAAATGATTGAGTGGTGACAATTCCTGAACGTTTGGTCTGTAAGTGCTGGATTTAATCTTAACCTCTTGTTGGAGCTGGAGCTGGAGCAGCAGCAACTGGTCCTGGTGCACCAATTTTGTCTTCGGGTCGTCCGAAATTTTCATTGATGTTGTAAAAACTTTCGGATTTAGAGCAGTCAACATTCTCTTGATAATCACAAGTTAATTTTTCCTAATAGTAATAATCAGAAATAAAAAATAAATTAAAATAGAGAAAAAAATTTACATCAAAATAAATAAATAAATAACTAAAATCTTAAAGATGTCTTTAGAATATCCGAGAAATTTTCAGATATTTTACAACCATCTAATAAATATTGATATTGTGTGTTTAATTTTCTCGTATACCTGATTGAATAAAGTTTGATTTCCACAAACAAAACTCCATTGGATAGGATTAGTGACTCCATTTCCATCTCCAACAGGAACACAAACATGAAACAATTTACAATCGTTAAAAGTATCTGCGTAATAACCATAAATCTTAGATGCACAAGTGAAACCAGTCTTGATTTGACCAACTATTAACTCAACACCATCAGGCAATGTGAGACTGGTTGCATCCTAAAAACAATTAATAAAATTAATTAAATTATAATTAAATTTAATTCAAAATCAAAACTCACTCCTCCTTGTTGAGGTGGTGGGTTGGGTCGAGGAGCAGGTACTGGAAATGATTGCGGAGCCTGTCTTCCAGTAGATTGTTGCACTCCAATAGGTTGTGTAAAAGCAACTGGGTCTGTTGCTAATGGTTCATCTGGAGCTTCGGGTTCTCCTGGTGCTCCATGATTTGGATCAGGTTGTTGCGGAACAGCTTGTCTTACAACAACTTGATTGTTTTTAGTATTGGTAGTAGCAGCTCGTACTCTTCGTGTGCGACGGGTTGTTGCTGAAGTGGTTTCTTCATCTTTATTATTTCTCAATTTCTTTGTGGTAGCTGAACTAGATGGGTTTCGGTTTTGACGCATAAGTCGTAAAGCTTTACTTCCTCCTGATTTTTCATCGTCATCATCTTTCGCTGATTTATTAGGATTATTTTTCTTTTCCTTATCGTCGTCGTCGTCATGGTTTTCTCGAGTCATACGAGCAGCTGTAGACCCAGAGGAAGAAGAAGTTGATGGTGATTCAGAGAATGAATTTTGCATAGATGAAATAAAACTTGTTACGTCAGTCGACAAAACCTATTCAAAGAAAACATTAAATTAATAACCGTACGTTTAATTATACTTAATTTTTCTTTCTGTCTTACCACTGCTGTAAATCCCACAAGAAAGAATGTGACTGAAAATAAAATGGAATCTTTAAACATTTTTCTCAGTTTTGCTTGCTTTAAACTTACCTAAAGTGAGGTTCTTCATTTTCGCAACTCCAAGTTCCCTGTTTGAAAGTGTTGATTGTCAATCCCTTTTTATACTCACTGTCGAGCTGTTAATCCTTTAAAAGGTGACATCAGTCGTATACAAAAGTGGGTCGTTCTTCCGAATACACACGCCTCTGGCATTCCGTCACTTCTTCATTCGTCTAGAGGTGTCAATATTTAGATTTTGACAACCGAACCAAGTTGTCAATATCAACAAATAGATTCCTAGAAAAAGATTTTAACTTATATTATAATGTTTCACAGTAATAATAAATTAAAAACTTTAAAATAATAATAATAATAAAATAAATATGTAGTTTTTTATTTAACTATTTTAATTTTTAAATTGCTATTCAACATTCATCGAGAGTACAATACATTTTTGATACTTCTTTTGTAGGACAGAAACATTAACACTTGTTTGCAATAATTTGACACAGCTGCGTTATTTATTTTGTGAGTTTAAAAAGTGGTTTTAAGTACTTTATCTTTAAAACTACGTGTTTAGAAAAAAGAAGTTTTAACCAACCACTTTTTAGTTGAAGGAAAGTTTAAAAAGGTTTTTAATTAACCTTATGTACAGAACATAAAGGATAATTGCATATTTTTGTGTCTCCTTGTCATCAATCTTACTAGGAATTAAACCATAATACACAATACAAAAATTATACCATCAATTATGAAACATTTTAATGCAAATTAATCACTTAGAAGGCAATGTACAAAAGTTAATTAAATTACAGTTTCATAGGATAAAACAACGTTTACTAATACAAATACTGTATAATTATACATTAATTATTACTATAATTGTTTATGTTTTCAATTTTTAATTACTAAATAGCATATCTCTGTAAGCATTTGTTGTCTGTTGATTAAAATATCACTTGATCTTGTAAAGTTGTACTTAGAATCTGTTTTTAGGTGGTATGATGCCAAAGAAATCATTGACGGAATAAAATGACTCCGCAACACTGCAGTCCACATCCCATTCCAAATCGCAAGTCAGATGTTGCTAAAGGATTGAATAGAAGAAAAATACATATCATCAGCCCAATTACATTGTAGAACATTTAGGTCAATTGACTAGATCAATTTTCAAAAGATGTTCAATTATTTAACCTAACTATAAATTCAACACTACTTTTTGGATTTAAAATTCTCACCTGGTTAAAAGCAGTTTGATTGCCACAAAAGAAACTGTACTGAAGAGTGTGACTGAATCCATTTTCATCTTCTACAGGTACGCAAACGTGAAATACACGACATGCGTTTGCTGTATCTGCGTAATAGCCATATCGTCGACCATTGCAAGAAAATCCAGGACGATATCCTCCAATTATAAACTCAGCTCCATCTGGTAATTCCACAGAATTGGGTCCACCACCACCTCCTCCTTGACGGAACCCTTGCTGACTCGATCCTCGATTGAAACCTCTTTGCCCTTGCACCTATAAAATTTTAAACAAATTGATGCAAAAATTGCACTTAAACATAAGTTCCAAATTACAAAACTTACGAATACATAATCCAGTGTAACAAACACAATAACGATTGCACAGTATTTCAACATAATGGTACAGGTTGTTGGGAAGTCAGAAGATGGACTTTTGGTAGATCGCTGATAACTGAAGTATCGGCAGTGGTCCTGAGGATGGTATGAAGGTGTTGTATCCTTTCTCCACCTTTATAAGGGTGGGAAAGTGAGTGCAGAGCACGTGACCTGCACTTAACTTGTTCCTCTAAATCGAGGTCGGGAAGCGCCCGGAACTGAGCATGGAGATGATCACCCTGCAGCATCCTTTATGAGAAAAAAAAAGAAGGAAAGAGAGAAAGTAAAGCGCTGGTGGCGATGGTTGTGTGGTGGTCAAGTGGGGGTGGCAGTTAGCACTCCCAGTGATAAACTGGTTCCACGTGCTTGGCCTCAATTCCTCACGTAAAAGTGAAACATCTGGTTCATCGCCTGCCTTTTGAATTATAATTTATTAATTTATAAGCAGTGGTGATACATATTTACTTACTGAAACTTATTTAATTCCAACATCTTTTGAAACGTATCGAAATGCTGCAATATTATTTACATAATAAAACAATTGAAATGTAATGCAAATGATAATTTACGGTAATAAATGATTACTCATATATTGCCTTCAGAATTTGTCACGAAAAGCCATTTATCAAAACTTTTGTTTTATATGTTTTGTTTGCAAACTGTTTTTTAAATATTGTACAAAGGCATTGGATTTTCGTATCAATAAAGAAAATCTAAAATAATATAGTCTATAATTCATGATATTCTAAAACAACTACATTCCCCAATTGGTTTTTCAAGGAAAACAAGTTACTCTCACTTTCCACCCTCATGTGAAGACGACACCTGACCATGAAGATGTATTAGTGGCTTTAGTCGAATGACATTCTTATCTTTGTTATTATTGCTTCCTTATACTTCATTTAAGAAAATTCATTTCAAATTAGTTCTAACTCAAATGTAATTGGAATTTTTGCGCGTGAAAATTAAAGATTTATTGCAAAGAAAGAACGTTTCATGCATGCAGTCTTTTGTGGTAAAATTGTGTGAAGTTTTTTTTCTTAGAAGTATTGTGCTCACACTTTGGGTGGCGGATGCGTAGGAGACCATTTGCTCAATTACCGATGCCCTTGTGTCGGATGGCCAATATAGAAAATGGGTTTTTTGAGAAAAAAGATAAAGCTTTGTAACTAAACAAAAAGAATTTTATTTATTTTTTCAAAATGTAAATAAAAAAAACAATAAAAAATGTTAAATGTTTGCGATTTAGTTCGCAAGAAAAAGGAAAGTAATGGCTCAGTGCTTAGTTACAAATTTCTTGTCTGAAATAAATTTTTTCAATTACTTGACGCCCTTGGATCACGTTAGAAAATACGAAAAATATGTTTTTTAGGTGACAGTGCAGGTGAAATAAATTTCACTTGGATGGGTAATAAAAAAAGTAGAAAAAAGTGGTTTAGTTCACAAGAAAATTGAAACAATGAATGCTAGATATTATTTACGAAATTGTTATCTCAACACAATTTTTGCTTAAAAAAATGATTTAATTGATGCCTTTTTTCCCACAAAATAACTAGTTTCAGTTCACCTTTTCATTCTTAGATTAGATATTCGACTTGAAACAATTTAGAAAAACTGGTTATTATTTAAAATGAAAACAATTTTGACGACGTTATTTATAGTTATAATCTAGTTTTTGAAATTCCACATGCAATTTTATCTCGCAAATAAACGTTGGGTTAACATCAGAAAATACCATACACTACCATAAAAGAGATTGTAAAATGCAAATTTCGGTCGTATAATATCACAAATAAATATTACGAATGGCCCACGCTGACTTTTTCAAGATTTGTTTGTGTGTTTCAGAAATTAAGTGAAAAAACTGTAATTAACTATAAACTGATCGAACACTGCAGTTGATAACACAATCGCATGAATCACATCTTATTTTTAGGTTATGATTGAATATAGTGTTTATTATCGTAATTAAGTTTAATTTATCAGATGGCGTAGAAAATGGAGCCACATGTGGTTAAAATAGCAGTTAAAATAAAGCATCTTGCATTCCATTCTCAGTATTATTTATGAGCTAAAAAGAGGGCAGACGTAAGTTTGAGTTATACAAAGGGAGTTCAAGTGAAGTGAAAGTATTAAGTTGAGGTAACAGTGAAAGGGTGGAGGCCGACGAGTTTCCACCTTTAACCCTTTCCAAATTGAAGTCTATAGTGTAGGCGGTTACTTGCACAATGTTTTAACGGATCACTGAACTGGTTTCTGGAGATATTTCCATAAATATTCATCACATGTTCAACATTTAGCTAACCTTTACTGTATATTTTCGGATGGTAAAATAATATTTTTTTAAAAAATTGTTGTCATTGTAAACATGGTAAAAAAAAGTAGTTAAAAATGGTTAAGGTCAATATTCTTGTGTCTGGCATAAAGAGAACAATTGTTCTTTTCAAATGTCAAATCATAAAATGAATAGTTTTTTTTCTTCTTTCTTTCTCATTCAAATTATAACTCACAATACTGACCTATCATCATATTATATACTATTGTAGGTCATTCAAAAATGTTAAGACATAAACACACAATTACTGTGAATGAATCGTTTTTTTATGTTTATACATAAAAGAAATAAATAATTTTATTTTTTGTACAAAATGTTAATAAATCCTTAAGTAATGGTTAACTTTTTTCTTCTGATGAAACTTTGAAGAGATTTTCATTTAATTTGTAAAAATCTTTGGCAGTGGAGCAGTCAAAATTAAAATAATGGTCACATGCAAAATATTTCTGGTTAAAAACTGTATTATTTGGACATAAGAAGTTGAAAAGACGGCCATCGTGATGGCAGTAATGAAAAACCTGCAAAACAGTAATTAAAAACTTGTAAGAATAAAGATTTAGAAAAATATAAGTATAATTATTAATTATTACTAACAAAATTAGGTTAAAATCATTTACTACCTGACACCGGGCTAAGGGATGATCATCTGCATAGTACCCTGGGAGTTTCCCAGCGCATTTGAAGCCAGTAATAGGGATTGAATTGAGGTACGGGAAATCTATATCGTTGGAGGTCACTGATTTCTAAATAAGATAGGCAAGGTTAGAAACACAAGAAAAGTATACTTTAAAAGGTTTAAAAGGTCGTTATATACCATAAAGTTTGAATGAGTCATGATATTGAATTGTAAAATCACTGAAACAAGTGTAAATAGAAGAATTAATGTATGAAAATAAACTTTAAAAAAAATTTAACCTTACCTATAACTAAAAAGATTTGTTTCATTATGAAGATTCAAGTTCATGCGACAAGAACCCAGTAAACGAAGATGGTTATAGCCATCGTGATGAGGTCATGATGTTGTTTTGCGAGTTGTAAGTGAGGCCAACAAAGGGCACAGCTCAACCACTGAATAAATATGTATTTTGTACTCTTGTTAAATGTGTGAGTGGTCAGCTTTTTTGGACTCAATGGGTTGTCCTTGAGTGGGTTTTGTATCCTTCTAGGGTGAATGATGAGATAGAAATAGGCCTGGTTGGAGCAAAATACCCGCTTCGGCCGAACGAGCATTCAAGTTCAGTCGCCCGAGGGGGAAAGCTGTTGGTTCTTTTTTCACGGTCTATGGGGCGCAGGTGAAACTATATAGCGCATGCGCTCAACTATTCAAAGGCGGAAGCCCTCGGGAGAAACCAGACTTGTCAATGAAATTTGAATTTAAATAAAGGTTGAAAAAGGAGTTTCTATTTACAAGTTATTTATAATCGAAATGAAAGATTTAAAGCTTCTTTTTATTAAATAAATAAAAAGAGTAAAAAGATTTGTTTTTATCTTTTTATCTAAACTGATAAAAACAATGTTGATTCAACTACGTGACATTGTTATCTGTTTACCAAAACTGATTTCTTTTTATTGGACAAACAGTCCAGTCACCTAAATTCTGAAAATAAAAGTGTTTCATTCATCACGCAACTCTGATTTACTCTGCACATCGTTGCACTTTCTTAACATTATTACACTTACTTGAAATTTAATCTGAAGCTCATTCGAGCGTGATTCTGTTATCTGGCCATGAATGAGTACAAAAACAGAAGAATTTTTATGAATAAATAAAAAACTTTTCCTATTAATTACGTTTTAAATGCTGTCATTTCGTAGGATATTGTACACACATGACGCATAATTCATTTCCTTCCTCGTCAAAGTTGGGCCACTTTACGCTTTATTGAATGCACACAATGGCAGGAGGAGGCCCGAATCGAGGGTGGAGTCACGAGTCCAAGGTGCGTATCCGGAGTGGAGTGGAGTCGCTGGAAATTAGCGCGCGCTTCCGTGCGAGACGTTGCCAGGTGGTCATAATTGGCGCTTTCTCTACTCGATAGACAGTGTCTCGTTTTTCTTCATCTACTCTACACAGCTGTGTTTGAAATAAATGAAGATCAGGATGGAAAATGAAAGCAGTATATCACCGAACAATCCCATGTCTCTACCGGATGAGCCATTACCTCAGTCATTTGTTGTTAAATATTTAGGTAAACGTATTGCACGTGGATTGTGGGGAGTAAAACACACCCGAGCACCAGTTGATGACATGGTTATGAATGCTAGAGCTCAGAAACCGGGTTCTTTTTTGCCTTTTCTTCAATTGCAAGTTAGTAGTGATGGTGTGACGGTGTGTGAAATGCCTCAGAATCAAAATAAGGACTTTGACAGTGGACCATTTCCTGTGGATGTCATTTCGTACGGTGTTCAAGATGTTGTGTATACTCGTGTCTTCGCTATGATTGTCGTGCGATCGCCTACTGATTTCCCATCGAGTCCTATTACGAAACCATCAGCTGCTACACTCGAATGCCACGCCTACGTGTGCGATAGTCGACAAAGTGCTCGTCAACTCACCTTTGCTCTTGCGTCAGCGTTTAAATCGTTTAGTAGAAGTCTTCGTGCTCGAGTTAATCCTCACTGTATGGAGAATCGAAAGTTTGCTATCGATTTACGTAATCCTGAAGAAATCCAAGCAGAACTCGATTCAGAAGCATAAATTGTGTCAGCTGTCAGCACTTTGTTTATCGATCTTTGTTTTCAATTTTTTATTTAATAGTATTGTATTTTATGTGATAAATAATTTTTTCTTTTTTTTAAATCTCGTTTCTGACATATATTTATGTAAAAAAAAAATCAACAAATAAGTTCCTCCGGATATTTGTAGTTTCGGTGCAGTGAATTCATGAGAAAGTTAACGCCATGATGAATTTTCATGTCGAGTGTGTTATTTTAATCATTTGGATGAAAGCCAAAGTTATATTTCGCAATTTGATGCTTAAGTGTAACTGATAGTGAATCACCGGATTTATTCACACGTTTTAAAATCAATTGAGCATTAAATTTTTATTGTACAATACTGGCATTAGTTTTTCATTTCACCTTATTTGAAATGTGTAATTTCTTCATTTATATACATGAATTCGAACACACAATTTTACGTATATACATTCATATAGTTATTCCAATAGACCCTAATTAATTTATTAAATTTTTCCATAGTTGTTAACTGTTATTCGTATCGACTTTTCCAAAATTTTCATTGACTTTGTACAGTTCTTCTGCGGCTTCACAATCAACTCCATCGGGGTAATCACAAACTAAAAGTTCCTGGTTAAATCTAGTTTGATTAGGACATAGAAAACTCCATTTTCGTGAATTTAAGCAGATGTGAAACACCTGTAAATGATTATAAAATTTAAAAAAATGATGTTTTTAATTAAATTTCTTACTTGGCAATTGGCTTCTAAGTCTGCGTAATATCCATAAATTCTATCTTTACACGAAAAAGATGTTTTAGGAATTTTTTCGAAAAATGGCAAAATTTCTTGTTGTCCAATAACCTCGAAAAACAAGCAATTAAATTACATTGCGTATTATTAATTATTCAGTTAATTAATGGAATATTCTCACATTCTTTATGGTTGAGTATTTAAAAATATTATAATTGTGTACATACAATCGTTTAAAAAAGTATGTCAGCATAATTAAAAGTAATTTTGCTGCCTGATATCGTTTAAGTAGTTTTATATACCAATTCAGCACCCACATATTTTTTCTTTTCTTTTTTTTAAGTGGGACAATGAACTACAATTACATTTAAACTGTATAATTAAAAAGTAATGTTCAATGAAGCATACACAATTAATATGACTTAAATTGGAGTTCTATTAATGTAAATTAGATTTACCTGATAAAGTGAGATGGTGATCAGAATACCTATAAAATAAACAATATAAAAAATAAAAAGTTGATGAATTTTTCAGGAAATAATAGATATTCTAGATTTATGAAAAAACTTCAAAAGAATCACGTCGGAAAATAGGGCTTATCTATTCTAGATGTGAAATTCATATTATCATGATTAGAAAAATTATGAAATAAAATCTAGTTGAAAATAAATAAAATTTGGGTTGATGCCCTTTACAATACACTTAGACAATTGATTGACATGTGAAATAAAAAAGATAGATTGTGATTAAACACATTTACCCTCAAAACTCATTAATTCACATCAATTTGGAAGCATTTACTGCAATTCCGTAACTTCTAAAAAATCGTCTTTAGGACTTTTTGATATTCTAAAGTCATTCTAAAGACATTAATTAGACATTAGAGATTATATTAATAATTAATTTACCAAAAACTAGAATATTTTCGATACAAATAAAGAAATTACCTGCACAGACAACTGTTACTTGTTTTTTCATGTTGAAAAATGAAAAATGGAAAAATTATGAACTATGTTAATCCTTTGTTATCTTCTCTCACAATGAGAATAACAAAACTCACTTGAACGTTATTTCTACTGTATTTAAATAAAGGGTTTTTATCCTTTATATATATTCTTACACCTCCTCTTAATTTCTTTCTCGTGATTGGTAGCCGAAACATTGCAATAAATTAAAAGATGGAAGTGATGAAAGAAATGGTGGCAAAGCCGGAGGAAAAAACAAAAAATTACAAAACTATTCCTTGCTTTTCACCTGACTGAAAGGTTGGGAAGTCTGAACCCATGCCTAATCTAAAATACATACATGTCAAGGTTTGTTTTCAATCTAGTGGTTCAATAACCCGTTTTATTTGTTATTTTAATTCACATTTTAAATCAACCCTGCATTATTTTGAATAATTTATTAACTTATACAAGTGCGGTAATATTTCTATTCTGGAATTATTACAGGCTTTGCTGAACATCACTTTGTCATGAGTGAAATAATAATAAATTACATGTTAATTGAGTTGCATGTGAAAAGAGAAGTTGTAATTGTATTTAGATAAAACTGCTATTTCTTATTGTAATCTTAGTGAAAATATTCAAATTTATTAACATAAAGTAATTAATAATTGCAAAGTTATTTTCATCTTTGTATGCAATCACAATTGTGTTTTATTTAAGTTCATTTCTCGTTACGGTGGCTTTACTGCTAGCTCGAAAGAGTAATTTGGTCAAGGATAAATCAACAGCATACACTAACTATTATGCATACATTTTAAAATAATTGAATTTTAAATTTTAATCCAAAATTATGAGGTGTTGTTACTTTAAAAAGTGGAAATTATCTATCTTCTTCATCTTGAA
>JAQFZN010002553.1:0-11079 GCA_034687075.1 Geophilus carpophagus | reverse complement strand
ATGTTAAATATTCTTTTATATTTAATACCTAAACGGTTAAATTGTATAATTTTTCACTTGTTTTTTCAAGTTTATGCTTTATCAAAGCAAATCTCAAGTCAATGATAGTACGAAAAGTCTATTTACATTTTTTTTGTTGTGTTAAAAATCGGTTTTTAAGATTAATGAAATTTCTGATAACAATAATACATTTTCAGAAATACTAACCAGGGAAAAGTTTGTTTGTAGATAAAAGAAAAAATTGAAAATGGATAGATAAAACATGGAGGCAAAAATCTCCACAATGGATTCAAATCCCATCTCTTTCCCTAAAGGATTGCCTTTGGCCCCGGAGGTTGGTTTCCCCGCGTGAGTAATTCGCATCCCCAAATTCGCTCCACTGGGGATTTGCTATGCAAAGTAGTGAAGCCGTCTTGGCAGAATATACACTTGCTTTAATGGCAGGTTGTTTGGGGGTGTTGGCTTCTCTTTTCACCCTTCTTAAAGGTCGTAGCAAAAGTAAAGATTTGAGAAAAACCGATGGATTTTTTCCCCATCGGATACATATATGACAATAAAAAATTGTATGCATTAAAACATAAAATATTGCCTTGCAAATTGATAATATATGGCGAACTTTAATTTTTGATCTACTACAAAATAAATTGTTGCAATTCTTTTTAGATCACAAATATATGTCAATAAATCAAAGAGTTATTTAATGTATTGAACACCATTTCAGCTTTAATCATGTACTTGTATGTGTAAACAAAATTAGAAACTTGAGCTTTAAAAAAGTTTAAAGTTTAAAAATAAAAAAAAATTAGGTTTAGTTCAATTCGAAAATTTATTTGCCATTTTGAATTAATTTGAAACCGCACAAAATCAATTTAGCTGTTAACTATAAATAACCGGTCACCTTTACACCGCCCCACGTGACCTGCTCGCGACACAGTAGGAGAGAATATTAATGAGGCCCATTCATGTCCATCCATTTTGTTTACACCTGCTGCCACCAGATGGCGACACATTCATCACGTTCCCATTGTACTAACAAGAAAGCTGCGGCAAATGACCGCTTGTCTGTTTTTGCTTCTTATCTTACTTTTTGTCGCCAACTAACACGAATCTTTACTTTTGGCTCTAATCTCTCTTAGGATCCTGCGACTATAAGATTGAGGAAAAGTTATTGATTGATTGATGTGCATACACCAGACCTGACTAATGGAGGAGTTGAAAATGAGACTGAGTGATAAAGATATTATCTCATCATTACATATTAAACAGCAAATTTAACCATTAATTTTGTTGCTGATATCTGATATTGGAGATAAATCGAAAGATTGATAATATTTTACTGCTTATTTTATTAATATTTAAACATCATATGCGAAATATGAATAATATTAAATGATTCTTTTTCTAAAGTCAAGTTTACGAATTTCCAAAATTAGTTTAAGACTATATCAAAAGTCTATCCTTTTATTTTCCTACCGTAAAGCGCAATTTAGATGTGCTTATTTACTATTTCACCCAAAATGTTAAACTTACTGCACATATATTGTAGAGAAAACAAATAAATGAACCACAAACCATTTTTCAAATGTAAATAAAACGAAAAGATCTAAATCTCTACTGAATGCTTGCAAACATCATTTAAATTTAAAAATTTAAATATGTAGAAACAAATAATAATTATTAAAAAGAATCTAAAAATTATTTTAATAATTAGTTAATGATTAAAACAATTTTTAGATTCTTTTTAATAATAATTACCGGTACCTAATCATTTAAGTTTTAGGGTCGACTTAAATTGCTCCTTTAAAACAATTACTTAAATTATCGACTTTTTCATATTGAGCAAAGATGAAAACTGAGATCGTAAAGCTGAACACAATAAATTTCATTGAACTTGCATATTTCATTACAAAATAACGTCAAAATCATTTTTTTTCAAAGGAAAAACAGTGCAATCGATTCTCTTCAATAGCAATCTTTATCTGCTAGCAATTTGTAAACAGTCGAAACTAAACTAAAGTAACAAACTGATTACTAATCTGGAAAAGAAATAAGAGAGATAAAAAGCCAAGCAACTTAATCAGTGTTATAACCGACATACCCAATCAATTCAGTAAAAGATATAGTGACAGCCAATCAGCTCTCATTTGTAGCAACAGAGTAATCAGGATAGACACACCTGACTAATTCCATTCTAAGCACACGTGACAGTAGAAGAATGGCCAACCCAAGTAATGACTGAATTAATCCAACTTTTCTTTTTCATTTCTGCGCCACGTTCAAACTTTTTAACTACCATAAAAAAATTCCAATTCAATTTATAACAAGAAATTTTTCTCAGTGTCAGCGGAAATTATCAAAAAGATATCCTTACATTTTAATTCGAGGAAACTAATCGCTTTGCTACAATAATATTTTTTTCATTTCTTTAAAAAGCTAAAAATTCAAAATAAACAAATTTATATTTTAAATGCACTTAATAAATTATAAAAGTTTTGACGCTAAGATTATTTTCCAGTTTAAAAAGAGTAAAAGATCCATCACTTAACGTTATTTCCATAAAAAAATCATAAAATAATCATTAAAAATTAATGAAAAAAATCAAAATAAACCCTAAAATTACTTATTAAATATCGTGTTGAATTATGATATTCAATAACAAGGTTATACAACAATTAGTCCTTTGGGATAACACAATAATCAATACTTAATCACTAATAATTAAAGGTACATTCCGACAAAATATTGCCCCTGTGCTTCACTGCTAAACATTTTGTTCAGCAGTGAAGCACAGGGGGAGCTTTCAAAAACTTCTGATCACAAACAAACAAAAAAATATTCATTTTACTATTTCTACAATAACAAAAAGAAAATCAAAAATTTTATATTTGTCACATCCATTACTTGAATGAAGTATATCACTTAGAGCCTTCTGTTACAGAACGAAGAAGGAAAACAAACGACTTATTCTTGCACTACAAACTTAACCCCTATTTGGAATCTGGGTGGTTGCGGGAGTAGTGACGCCATGTTGGAAAGCGGTTATGGAATGAAACAGCGTCGTGAATGACCATCATAAAGTCGGGGGCCGGCTGCACGTGCTTTATGGATCCATAAAGATAAATTCCCAGCAGCCACAACAAGAAGCGAGTGTGCAACTCAACTGGAAACGGATCCATATTGCAACCGAGGAAACTTCAAAGAGCCCAAAGGAAAAAAAATAAAAAAAAAATTTACCAGGATTATTATGCAAACTGAGGAACCACACACGGCATTATGGGATTGATACTCGTTCTTACCTCCCACATTTATAGCTCTTAGTTTACATTTCTCAACTGCCGTTTTATTCATAATTAGATCAGTTTCTCTCGCAACAATTCACTTTAGCTTTCTCTCTTTCATTTCTCACTTTACTTTTCATTATTTTTATATACCTTTTTATTCCAATCTACAATATAACATTACTATTTCCAAATTACATTCTCTAGTCTCTGTAGGTTTAACCTCTACAGCTTCCACTTTTTCCTTCTCTTCTTGTTTAGTTTTGTCTCTTTCTTGTTGGCTTCCACTTATCTGTCTCGTCTTACACCCTTTGCGACATAATCAGATCCTCCCTTTTTTCCCAACGGTTTTTCTCTTCGCCCCCTTATTGTTTTTGCAACTTCCTTAAGGCACCTACTACTTGTCTGCAGACTTATGCTGCAATTCTTTTAAGTTCTCCCTCTCACCCATCTTTTAAAGCTTATTTCATATCCCTGTAGACTTTATGTCGCCATACCGCCAGTTAAAATCATTGTTTTCCACCATCATTACTATTATCGCCCCGCGGTACTGGACAAAATTGTCACCAAGCTAACATCTGACTGTTGAAAAATTCATCCCAACACTCTGCCATCTATCGGAACGTTGACAACTACACGAGACAAACATTTCCGCAAGTTCTCTAGGGATTATAAAAAAAAGTGGGTGGGAGGAGAAGGATGATAAAAAAAGTTGACGGGATGTGTATTTTATAGTTGGGAAAAAAAATATATACACGTAAGCATCAAATCTAACGTGATGTGTTATATTAAGCTTATAAAAGCACATCAGCAATATCGACTACTAAAGAAAGGGAAGATATAATCAAATTTTAAAGGGTATGAGTGATGATTTGATACTAGTTTTGCTCTGAGATGTCATTTTTATTTAAAAATGTTAAAATCGATTTATATTTTGAAATGACTTTTGAGTCGATTTTGCAGAGTCAATTGAATTTTGAGAGGTAACTGATCGAGGGGTGCTGATTGACTATTCATTGCTCATAAAAAAATACGATTTTTTCCCCATCTTTTTAAATCTTGTTGAAGCTTAGATGTTCTGATAGAGAATATTCGAGTCAAAATAAATTTTGAAAAGTTCAGGTAAAAATAAAAAAAAATGAAGTTAAATTTTGATTGAAATCATGAAAAATTGTTTGATTTTTCAACGCCACAGGTGAGGCTAAAAGCCACCTCTGTCATCCATTAAGATCTTATCAATTAATGAGCCAATTCTTAGATCCATCACCCCAAAAAAGTATCTTAAATAATTAACAATAAACGAAGAAATTATTTTCAATAACAATTAGTTAACATTTTACTACTAATATGTATTTTATTCTATTTGTTGAAATCATTTTTCATAGTTAATTAAAAATTATTTTTTAAAAAATCTTTATTTTTTAAATATCTTTAAAAACTCTTTAAAAAATAACACGAACAGCTCACGAAATTACCTCTTTCAAGGCGAGGTTTTATCGAACCACGGATCAAAGCCTTTGTGACATATCAATCACTTTTTACCCAATACATCGATATAAAAGACTTTGTATAAGAAAAACCAATTTGTTTTCTTCGTGCTGTTATTAAAAGATAATTTTATTTCATAAAAAAATACAAGTAACGTATAATTAAAATTTAAAAAATTAACTATACTTTTTACTTTAGTCAACAATTATTACGACTCCCTTTCCTGACATTTAAATAACAAGAACCAACTCCTAAATAATTAGATTAAACCAAAAAGAAATGAGAACACCGCTACATTAAAACTTTTCAACCAAATACTTCAACTTTAACCATCTAATTTAATTAAATTATTATTTTCAAAAAATCATCATTTCTCTAACAAACCTAAACAGAACCACTAAAAAAAATCCATATTAAACTTGTACCATATATAAACAAGCAAATAGATTAACATAAATGTAATTTGAAACTCATTTTAATTACTTAGAGCATAGGCCTGTGTTCACAGTTGTGCTTACAGTGCAACGTACTTTAAAACCTTCAAAGTGAACAGCATAGAATAATGGCAATGACATAATGATTTGTTCGATGGCAAGCACCACTTGAAGCTAATGGAGTCAGTCTTGGCCGATTATACTAATTAACCAATCGCAAGCAATTAAATCAGGACCCTTACTCATGGCGTTTCTGTATTGCTTCGTTAGCCAGCATAGTGTTGTCTACATTGAGAAATGTACATTTATATTTTCCATTTAGCAAATGTCAAAAGCAATGCGAAGTCGCTCGCCATCTCCGAGTTTCCGCTAAATCCGTTGTGACAACGAGCTTAAGGTTGCTCACACACATTAGATTAATGGCAAAAGGAAAAAGATATAGTTACTTCAGAAATAAGAAATTGTATTGTTACATTACATTTTTCATTTCTCTAATGTGAATGAAAAGTTAAAATCGAGAACAACTTTTTCTATGATAGGTAGATTAAAAAAGTAATAAACTTGAGAAAATACAAATCACAATTTGTACACTCAATCTGCAACTTTCAACTACAAGCAAATAAATTTATCTGTATTCTTTCACTTCACGTACCTGGATTTAAGATAGCTTAGTGGTCAAAGCATCTGCCCCTGCAAACAAGGAAACCTGCAGTTTAAATCCCACATTGAGTTTAGATTCACTTGCAATAAACATTGATTCATGAATTGTAATTTGTTTGTTTAAATTTTCAGCATTCTTATTTCAATTCATATCTACTTTATTAATTCCATCCATTGAAACATCATCTTTTTAAGCATATAAGCTTCTGAAATCTTAAATTATCATAACATTATCTAAAATATCGTTAACATCTCGATTTAATACACGGATTCTACAGTAATTTTTAAAGCCAACTTCAGTGTCACATTAGTTTACAGATTGCCCTATTTTAAAGAGCAACATGTCAATAAAACGAAAAATATTTTGATTTTGAATCATATTTTTAAATCGTGGATTCGTGTAATACAATTTTCCCACTTAAGTTGAGTTTCGTCGTTAAGGAAGTCAATTCAAAAGCATCCGCCAACTCAGAAAATAAGATACAATTGTTCTTAAAGTTCCCTTCCTCTCAAAAAACATTACATTAATAGAAAATCAATTTAATGTTTTAATCATACATTAAAATTAAATTTACACACAATTTTTGTCATTATCAGTTCAATTAAATAATTCTCTCGAGATAAACCAATTGATCTTCTCTTATCTCATCAAAGGGAAGCTGTAACGACAGAGAATTTCTTCAAACTAAGGGGTTGCGAAACTGCAAGCTCCTTTATGTACAGCCGCAAGAAGAGGTTAATTAACCCGCGTTGCAACATAATTAATGAACCGTTGCTAGGGTATTTAGTGAGAAGTGTCAATGAACAATGTTGCTTCATCATTGTTGCCAATTAACAACATGTCAATCAGTGAAAAACGGACAAGCAGTATGCAACCATTATTAGCCATTGAAAGGCGTTAAATCAAATAATATCATAATTATTTTATAATCTTAAATTAAATTTATATCAATTTGCGTTTATATTTTAATAAAATATTGATGGGAAAACAAACAAGTTCTTTACCGTTAATGCGGTAAGTGTAATAAAAGAAATTCCATTTACGATCTATTGAATTTTTTTCATTATTTCATTTTATAGCAACATCTTCATTCCTATTTACTCTCTTGTTCATGTTTCAATTTCTTACTCTCTTCCTTTCCAGCACTTGAATACATTTTCATTGCTATTATCATCTTTTACTAGAACTGATCCAATTTCTCTTTGCATGAGGTGGTGCTTGTGTTGCTTCAAGCACAATACTTTGGTGGTGACATATTTGCACAATCCTGTCATAATTTAATTTCCCACAACCAGACAAATAAAAAAATAAAGAAAGGAGGGACAACAGCTGTATATCTGCACATCTCCATAGCAACAGACTCTGGTTTCCTTGGCAACGTGATGGTGGCTAACTTCCTGCTTGCTTCTTATCTTGCCAATGTTTCTTCCTGTGTATGTTTAAATTTAGAAGTCACTTCTAGGGTTTCCATCTTTCAACAAAAAATTGCAGATAACAAAAAATAAAAATAGAGTTTTATTAATTTTAATTTATTAGTTGCACATTATTTACTTAAATTATTTCAAATATTGCATATTATTTATCGATTTCTTTACAGTATCTTTTTCTGTTATTTAAATTTATTGAAATAAAAAAATATAGCAAAGTTATTTTTGTTTTTATTTCCACGCAGCAATACACTTCATCGATTGATGCAATTCCAGCTTATCAAACTGCTAAATTTAACAGTTCGCCACAACTGCAGCCTATTCATTTATGCTTCAACCACATCAATCAAACCGCACAAATCATCAATAAAATAAATACATAAATCAAGTTGGAAATTCCCGTTTATAAGAAATAATGTTAGATTTCTTTCTTTTTTCATCACTCATTCATAAAATTCATACAGAATGAAGCACTCAGCAATAATCCATTCCAATTGCTTTCAACCATTTGTGAAATTGCCATTCTGTACTTAAAACTCAAGCAGGTCAAATGCATCAATCATAGAAACGAAAATCAATCCGTTTAGTGGCGTAATTGCCTTCACCTACGGGTCACCTATTCAAAGTATAATGTAATTAACTGCATTCTCTTGATAATGCCCAGCGCAATTTTCAATCTTATGGCTGCAACTATTGTTTGCTTAAATTGTACAATTTCAGTACAATGGCTAAAACTGCTGAACCCTTTTTAACATTTGTGCAACTATATAACAGTAATCCGATTAATGGTTACATATACATTTTTCGGAAATCAAAAGAGTAGAATTAAATGAGAAACCATCAATTATTACAAATATTAAACAACTCACAGCTTCTAATGAGCTTTAATGCTACACATAATGTTCACCCGCAAAGTTAATTTGCATTTTTAACTTTTCATTCATTATTCATAAATAATTCATAATTCATAATTTTTGATTTAGTATTTTACATATTTAAGCCAAGTTATTGTAGCATTAGTATTCAGAGAAAATTAATTTTGTTTGTTGATCAGTTATTAAAGTTATCTTGAGGCATAACTTGAATCACTGCTAATGTAAACTAGCAACACATAGTTATTAAAAAACATACCTATTGAATCGTATAATAACAACTGCAAATTCTCTTTACAAACCACTTAAAATTATGTTATTATCAGTTGTGTATTAATAATAATAATTATAATTTTTCAACCAATTACCAATAAACATTTATTCGAACAACATTTTAAAAACTTAAACTAATTAATCATTGCTAAACTACTGCTCTAACACATGCTAATGACTTCACACATTTAGTTAAAACCATTCAACATTATCTAATCAAAACAAATCGAAACTTCACACTTTCAATCTCAAAATAAACCTCAATCTTTCATACCTTACAGCTATGAGCCATTTATTGTGCTGGTTCAGCCGCAATGTCAGTCTAATGCCCCTTAATTTGTTAGCATTTCCCCACCTATCTTCATTAATTTCCACTGCCTGATTGATTACTGATCATAATCACCATGGGATTTGCAACATCGTTACACTATTTTTTTTTCACTCTCGCATTGCCTATATGCTTCCAAGGGGATACAACAAACACGATAGCAATCGAGTAAAAGCTAACAAATCTATTAACTTTCCAACCACAACAATCAACAACAAACGTATGTAAACTGATATACATCCGTAAAACAAACTTTATTGGGATTTAGAAGAATAAAAAGGCATAAAAAGATATAAAAAAGCACCTACGTAACTCTAAAACTACCCATTATAAATAATGAGTACGATACAAGAATTTATATATTGGGCGGGCAAATAATACAACAACACGCGTTATAATGGACGAAGCCGCCTAAAGGAACAAGTTAAAGATCATGTTGATATGTTGTAAATATAAAATAAAAATAATCATGTGCAAACAAAACCACACTTGTGCTATTAAGATTCCCTAGGGCTAGAAACAAATGACCAAGTCATAACTTATGAATTTCTATCTGCTGTTAATGCATTAAATATTTAATTACTTGAGGAAAGTAAGCGGAAAAGGTGGTTTTTATTTAAATTTTGAAAAGCTATTTAAACTGTCAATTAAACCAATTTATTAAATTATTCGTAATAAGCTTCAATTAAAATGTGTTTTTACTAATTAAACACTGAAAAATGATTCCAACAAGGGAATAAAAAACCCATTATCAACGTAGACCATATTACAAAAACAAAATTTGATACTCAAAAAGTGTCATCAATAAAAATTCTTAACCTTTTTTTTATTTTTTTTTCTCCTTTTCTAATTTTGTTCCATTGTTCTGTGAACCACACAAAAGAATTCGAAAGTCTTTTAACTGGCCAGCAACCAAATCTCATTCAAATTCCATTTCTGTTAATGACCAATCTTGCTCAATTCCTGCAAGGGATTAAGTGCCAGAAACAATTTACAAATAACCAACCACTAAACTTGTCCGCGTCCTGCTACGTACCTAAGGTCACCTCATTACATGTGCACCTCATTGTCTTCAATGAGTTTTGGGCACAATAGACTCCAATTTGTAGCCAAAGGGGTTGTCATCAAGAGAAGGAGGTTGCAGTCCATCCACTATTGTGTACTTGATGGGGATTTTGGCGGGAATTACGCATGCTTTTGGTGGCACCTATTTGGTGGTAAGGCGGGTAGTGGAGGGATTGGTTCCTTATCTTGCCAGTACAGCAGGCTCCATGACCTCTCTATTCCATTTATACAGAAAATGGAGTCCTGCAATGAGCAGGAATGATGGGTGGTGTTATCAGAATGTTGACCACCCCTCAAATCATAGCTCCACCTCCATTGATAGTCTGTCTGTCGTCCTATCAACACCCCATGGATTTGTCATTCCAAGATAAGGATGTTATACACTACAAACAATAAAATTGCTAAACTAATGCTTTGGTTGCAAAACTTTGAAAAAAATGCAAATGTGTTGATAGATGAATAGTAGAAAAAAATGTGAATAAAATAAATTAAAAAGTAAAGGAAATCGTAGAAGACACATGTGAAAAGCAAAGAGAAAAAAATCACTAACTTTTTCTTCCTTGTCAAATATATGTATTCTTATCAGCTTTTGGCTCATGGTCTACACACAAAAATGTAAAAACCTAGCCTCAAGGGCCTTGCTTCATCTCGCACGTGCGCGTTCGGAAATTGCCTTACTACATTTCTCGACCAACCACCTCTACCAAATTCTCCAGTTTCCAACAATCCCCATTTACCTCTGGCTTCACAACTATGTACAAAAACATGGTTAACAAACTTTTCGAACTCGTGTTGATAAGAATTTTTCGATATTAATTTCAGTGATGTAAACCCAGCAACATTTTTTTCATATATAAAAACTCACATTTTTTAGAACATCATTTAAAGCTATTTTGTATAAATTACGATTTGCAATATGTCTCCCAGATAAACGTTCAAAAATAATTAAATTAATCTAACGAGAGATATCACATTGCATTGTAAAATTTGTATTACGCATTCCCAGCACGTTCTGTAATTGTATGAAAAATGTGATACATAAGTCCTAATCTTTTTTCAAATGATAAATATGCCTAAGTCGTTTTCTTTCGGAATTCAAGTGTCACAGCTGTACAATTAACTGGACTTTTAGTCTAGAAACTTATTCTAAGTGCATTTTTGATTAAAACTTGGTTTACTTTATGAGTTTATTTTTTCTTTTCTTGTTTAACAAAGTAAAATTAAATTTCATCTCATTTCTCACCAGATTTCAT
>JAQFZN010002552.1:0-11081 GCA_034687075.1 Geophilus carpophagus | reverse complement strand
CTGTCAATATATTTGACAGACATGGCGAAGTCAAAGAGCAATTTCAATTACAAGGGTAAGTAGAAAATGAATAAATATAGAAAGAAATGATGTATTTATTGATAGATTTGCAAATAATTCTAATTTTGAAAATTATCTGTTTAGAAATTGCATTGGATTAGATTGGGATAAACATGGAGACACTTTAGCAATGATAAATGAAAAAACTCCGTTTGTATTCCTATGGGACAACAACACGGGACGAGTAACGCAACTCGATACTGGACTTAGAGATACACCTACGATTCTAACATGGTCAAGATCGTCGAATATGTTAGCAATTGGTACATCAAAAGGCAATTTACTTGTTTACAATCATCAAACATCAAGGTGAAATTTGTAATTAATATTTTGCAAAAAGATTTGAAATAATTAAAAAATATAAATTGTTTTGAATTTTTTTTCTTTTTTAGAAAAATTCCTGTCGTAGGAAAACATAGTAAAAAGATAACGTGTGGTGTATGGAATCAACAAAATTTACTCGCTCTTGGAAGTGATGATAAAACAATGACCATTAGTAATGTTGAAGGAGATAATCTTCAAGTTGCGGCTTTGAGAGCTGAACCGAGTGAAATGCAATTTTCAGAAATGAAACAAGATCAACGAAGTCTTGGAGAAAATACTGTACATTTTTTTAAATTAATTAATTAATTAATTATTTTATATATTTTTTTAAAATTTTTATTATTATTATTTTAGGTAAGCATGATATTAGGGAAAAAGACATTGTTTCTGTTTAATTTAAAAGATCCTGATAATCCAGTTGAATTAGCATTTCAACCAAGATATGGAAATTTAATTGATTATAAATGGTATTTGTTTTTACTTTTTAAAAATTAAAATTTATATTAAATTTTATTTATTAATTTTTTTAAATTTTTAATAAATAGGTTCGGTGATGGTTATATTTTATTAGGCTTTTCAAATGGTTATTTTGTTGCTATATCAACACATGTGAAAGAAATCGGACAGGTGAAATTTATTTAAAAAATTCTATTTAATCTTTTAATTTCTAATAATAATATTTTATAGGAATTATTTCAAACGAAAAATCATCACGACATATTAACACATATTTCAGTTTCTTTTCCACTCGGAAAAGCTGCTTCGTGCGGAGATAACTGGTCTACACATGAAAATTCAATTAAATAAAATTTATTTTAACCGTAATGAATATTTTTTTAGCATTAAGGTACACGAACTTGCAAATCTGCGGGAAATGTACAACGTAATAACTCTGGATGATGAAAGAGCTTTAGATGATCTCGATTGGAGTCCAGATGGACAGTTATTAGCTGTTTCTTCAATGACCGGAAATGTTCATATTTTTCTTAGCAAATTGCCAATATTAGGCGACGCTTGTGGTACTAGAGTTGCTTATTTAACTTCATTACTCGAAGTGACAGTTGCAAATAATATCGAGCAAGAAAAACCAGTTACAATTTCGGTGGAAGTTGAACCCAGCTTCATTACACTTGGGCCTTTTCATTTAGCACTTGGAATGAATAATAGAGCTTGGTTTTACGTATTTGGTGATACAGGTAATTGTAGTTTAATTTATTTTTAAAAATATTTTGATGTAAATAAAAATTATTGTAAATAGGTCCTGAGATTTGGCGTGATCGTGAATATTTAGGAACTATTGAAAGTATGTCTTTGAATGGCGATTATGCATCAGTTTTATTTGAGGGGAAAATACAATTAAATATGGTTAGTTATCTTTGATTAAAGTTGTATAAATATATTTTTTTAGCAGTAAATCATTAAAAAAATTTAAATTTTAATGATTTTTTTTTAATTTGAAATTGTAACGATTCTTTTTTTTAATTTGAAATTGTAACGATTCTTTTTTTAAATTTGAAATTTTAACGACTTTTTGAAAATTTTAGATTGAGAGTGAAAGTGGTGAAGCTGAAGAAAGAGAATCACGACTTTTTCCTGATAAAAATGAACCGGAAGTACGAATCACTTGTCACACAATGACATCTGACTTTTTAATTTACGGAACTGATGTAAATTTTTGATTTTTATTTACTAATTAATGAATTTTTAAAATCATGTTAATTTTTCAGATGGGGTCAATTCATTTTTTCTTTTTGGAAGATTGGCAGTTTGTTAACGAGTATCGACACTCAGTTGGAATTAAAAATATATATCCAGAATTATCAGGATCTCATTTAGCAATAATTGACGAACAAAATAACGGATACATTTACAATCCTGTAAAAAATTGTTTATTAATACTTAACATTTTAAAATTTATTTTTAAAAAAATAAAATCAATTTTTTTTTTTATTTTAAAATAAGGTAAACGATTTAACCGTAGATATTCCAAATTTACCGTCCAAAGTAAAAGGAATCTTATGGGAAATGTGGCCACTTGACAAAGTAATTTTTAATTAAAAATTAATTTGAATAATATCTAATATTTTATTATTTACAGGATATTTTTATTGCATATGACGAATCAAAAGTTGTAACTTATGTTTACGCGAGAGAAGCTTTATCTGGTAATTCATCAAAAACATTCAAATTTACTTCATAATTTTAATTTCGTTTTTATTTTTCAATAGGAACAAAAGCAAAATATGTGGGGGAAACCAAATTACCATTTGGTCAGTTCCCTATACTCCTTTACAACGGCGAATTAACATGCCAAACTCAAAGTGGAAAACTCTCTACATTATTATTAACAACTCACGATTCTGAAGAAAAATTACAAGAATATAAATCAGATGAACTCAAAGAAGCTCTTCAAAGAAACATTTCCTTACATAAATTCAAGGAAGCTTGGATTATATGTCATAGTTTAAACGACAAAAATAGTTGGGAACAATTTGCTACTGCCGCTTTAAACAACTTAGATGTAGAATTAGCAATCCGCATTTACCGCCATTGTGGCAATGTGGGAATGGTTTGGTCACTTCAAGGAATTAAATCAATAGAAGATAGGAATTTATTAGCTGGACATGTATCTATGTCTTTGGGACAGTTTAATGAAGCACAAGATCTTTATTTAAAATCTTCAAATGCGATAGCTGCATTAGAAATGAGACGTGATTTGCTTCATTGGGATCAAGCGCTTCATCTAGCGAGAACATTAGCACCTAATCAAATTCCCTTTATCTCACGGGAATATGCGCAGCAGTTGGAATTCACGTAAATAATTAAATTAAGTGATTTAACTGAAATAAGAAAATTAATTATGAATTTTTTTTTTAAATTTTAGAGGAGATTATCCTAACGCTTTGATACATTTTGAGAAAGGACTTATGCATCAGGAAACGAATGACGAACACGATGCTGTATGTAAAGCTGGTATTGCTCGAATGGCAATTAGATGTGGTGATATTCGTAGAGGAGTAACTCAAGCTGAACAGATTCAAAGTCGGACATTGAAAAAAGAATGCGCCGAAATTTTAGAAAATATGAAAGTAAATTTTTATGTTTAATTATTTTTTCGTGATTAATTTCTTTTGTCTGTTTTAGCAATTGAGTGAAGCAGCGGCGTTGTATGAAAAGGGACAATATTGGGATAAATCAGCTGCTTTGTACATACGACTGAAAAATTGGTTGAAAGTTGGCGAATTATTACCCCAAATAACATCTCCTAAAATTCATATTCAGTACGCTAAAGCTAAAGAAGCTGATGGTAGTTTTAAGGAAGCAGCCAAAGCGTATGAAGCAGCTCATGATTACGACAATGTTGTAAGAATTTATTTGGATCATTTGAAAAATCCAGAAGATGCAGTCAAGTTGGTTCGAGAGACTAAATCAACCGAGGGAGCGAAGATGGTGGCAAAGTAAGAATTCTAATAATTAATTTAAATTTCATTTTATCGTTGTTAAATTTAATTGATTTTTATATTTATTTGTAGGTTTTTTCAAAAATTGAATGATTTTAGTTCTGCGATACAGTTTTTAGTATTATCTAAGTGTAATGATGAAGCATTTCAATTAGCACAAAATCATGGGAAAATGGATATTTATGCAGAAGTTATTGGTAAAATGAATTATTGATTATTTATTATTGATTATTTTATTTATAATTATTTTCTTTGCAGGTGATGATGCGACAGTTGATGACTATAACAGCATTGCACTTTATTTTGAAAACGAAAAGAAACCATTACTTGCTGGAAAATTTTACTATCTCGCAGGAAAATATCAAAAAGTAAATAAAAATAAAAATAATAAATTAAAATGACTACTTTTTTAAGCACTAAGTATAATTTCTTTAATTTTAGGCTATGAAACATTTACTTCGAGCTAATAATTCAGACGAACATCAAAGCATTATGTTAGGAATCGACGTAATTAAAGCATCAGGAGATGAACAACTATCTCGAGTTTTCATTGAATATTTAATGGGGGAAACTGATGGAATCCCAAAAGATGCGAAATATCTATTTCAATTATACATTGCTCGAAAACAGTACAGAGAAGCTGCAAAAACTGCGACTATTATTGCTAGAGAAGAACAAAATTCAGGAAATTATCGAAGCGCACATGATGTTTTATTTGGAATGTATCAAGAACTTAAAAAACAGAGAATTAAGATTCCGTCCGAAATGAATTACAATTTGATGTTGCTTCACAGTTATATTTTAGTTAAAGTACATGTTAAACGTAATGATCACTTAAAGTGTGCACGATTACTTGTAAGAGTTGCAAATAATATCAGCAAATTTCCTTCACGTATGTTAACATAATATATCCATAAATATGTATCAAAAAATGTTAATATTTTATTTTGATTTTACAGATATTGTTCCCATATTGACATCAACTGTCATTGAATGTCATCGCTCTGGTTTAAAAAATTCAGCATTTAATTTTGCTGCAATTTTATTACGACCCGAGTATAAAAATCAAGTTGATGGGAAATATAAAAAGAAAATCGAAGCGATTGTGAGAAAACCACAGAAAACCGAACTTGAGGAACCAAAAACAGAGTGTCCATATTGTTCTGCCTTATTACCGGAAACTGAATTAGTTTGCACTTCGTGCAAAAACAATTTACCATTTTGTATTATAACTGTGAGTAGTTCTGAAAATCAAAATTTATTTTCTTTTATGTTTTTATCAAATTTTCTTCAACTTATTTGTTTATTTGTTTATTTAGGGTCGGCATATAGTTGTGAGCGATTTGACATGTTGTCCTAATTGTAAATTTCCTGCAATTCAATCCGAATTTAAAGCGTAAGTAACTCAATTATTGTTTCAACTAATTAGTCTAATATATAATTTTTTAATCGATTTTAGACTTCTCGAAAGCGACGAAACATGTCCAATGTGCTCTACTAAAGTGAAATCTCAAAATGTGATGAAAATTCAAGATCCGGATCCATTTTTACATATCGAAGCAACTGACTAATAGTATTACATCATAATTCAATCACTGTTTTCATTTTCAATATTTATTACACATAAATCGAATGTTTACACAGAAAAATAAAAATAATGAACATAAAATTCATTCTTTGGCTCTTTGTCTGTTGTGAACTGTAGAAGCGGCTGAAAACCGTTTAACAGCAGCTTGACCAGCATTTTTCGAAGCAATAGATCCAGTTGACTTGATCGTAACAGCTGAATGCAAACTAAAAATATTTAATGGATTTAATATTTGATGAACGAGTTTCTGATTGATTTTTTATTATTTACGGCTTTAATTTTCGTGCTTCTGCATCGGCCTTGATTTGTTTTTTGATCTAAATAAATTAAATATTTATTTAGATTAATTTTTCATTACCAGGATTTATATTTTTTTAATATACATTGGCAGCTAATTCCTTTTTTTCTTTTTCATCAGCATAAAACTTTTGTAATTCTTTATCACGTTCTTTTGCTGCATCTGCTCTCATTTTCTCCTCCCTAACTTTATGTTTTGTTAAATTCTCTACTTTATTTGCACCAATCCATTCACTTGCTTCCGGAGCAATTAATCTGTTATTCAAATTTTTTATAATGATAAGATAAAATCTAAAGTTCTATTATGTTACACATACCTTACATCTTGTAATGCCTGTAATGCTGGTTTAATACCTCCATTATTCTTTAAACGTAGAAAATCTCTTTCCTAAATTACAACGAAACAAGATAATTTCATTAAAAATTAAAGAAATAATAATAAATACTTAATTTCTTACTTGTTGCCATCCAACTCGTGTTAAAAATAAATTTGCACTTTTGTATTTCCATAAGCCCTGCATTAATTTGCTAGATAAATTTATTCGATAAAATTTTTCATTTTCTGGATTCTGAAGTATGTTTCTAGAAAGTAAAAAAATTACATACTTTACTATAATTCCCAAATTGGAATCATTTTTTCTTTCCTACCTGTGTAATTTTATGAGATCTTCAACCAAGCTTCGAAAATCTTTACTGTTTCCACTTTCTTGAGCTAAAACTTGTAGATAGTGTTTAAAATCTTCACCGCTACTCATGACTAAACTTAAACCAAACAAATCGATGAAGTGAAACAAGGATAATAATCAAGAAAACTATGCAATGAAAAGTTTATCAGTTGGTTTCACTTTCTGTTTTACTAACATCAATAATAATGACTGACTTTACACCCAATTAAACCAGACTTAAATCGATAACATTGAGTTGTAAATACTCAAATTTTAAAGCTGTAAAAAAAAATTAATAGATAGAAATAATGTGTAATTTAAATCTTTTAAAAATAAATTAAAATATCTAATATATTTTCAATAATTTTGTTTTTATTTTACTCAAATATTCAACAATTATAATTTTTTAATCGATTCATTTCCAATTCATATTTCGTAACTAAACATAATTATTTTCCAAATTGATCTTTCAAGCATTGTTATTAATAAGATGCTGTGAGATACAGATACAAAAAAGACAAAAAAACATTTAAAATTCATTAACTGTGTACCGGTAAACATTTTCATTAAAAAAAAATATTTTCAAATGTTAAAAAAACATTTTTATTTTCATATTGGACTGGGAGCTGAGGTTACGGTAGAGCAATTGGACCAATATCTATACACATGAAAATGTACAAATTTGCTGTTTTCAACTCATCAGTTATTATCATCAATTGCATTTGTGTCATTTATCGATTTATTCGTCTGTTGCTTCATTATAGAGTTGTGTAAAGTCATTTCAAGTTCAATGCATGTATCACATTTGATCTGCATGCTGCTTTGAACCAATAACAACTCACACTTGTCGTTGTGAATCGACTTCGTCTTGCTAATATTATCCTTCATTTCCGTACGGTTGATCCAATTTCGAAACTCTTGAACCAAAACCTCGTTATTAATCCCATTACACATTGGCCATGATTTGAGTAAATTCAAAACATGCATCAAATCAGCCGAATTTTTAATACAATTTGGAACTTGTTGCCACAACGAATGCGCAGCAGGAAGATTCCTATTAAGAACCTTGATTTGTGTTTGAAATGAAATATCAATAAAAATGGCTTTAATCGATTTAGCACTGTGTTCACATAAAATGTGAAACTGCAATTCGTCATCTTTCAAGCAGATCGCCCAATCTTTTAAGCCGAATAAATCGTGATAAAGCGTATCCAACGTCAGCGTTTTCTCCGTCTGATTTTCATGCGGCGAATCCAATCGAATAACGAGGCCATTCTCCTCGTTTTTATTTAAATTAAAATCGTTACCATCTAATTCAATTTTAATTTCATGATCATTCAAATCTTCAACTTCAATCGGCTGTATCGGCGACATCTCTGTTTCAAATATATCGGCCAAATCTTCACTACTACCGTAATCATCTTGCCTGTTATTGATTGTATTCTGTGGTGACTTTGATTGTGATTTCGGATTTGGCGTGTTTTTTCTCTTTTTTTTCTCATTTTCACCGTTGTTTATTCTATTTTGTAATGACGATTTCCTCTTTTTCGCTTTCTTATCATGATTCGAGTCATTCGGACCCGGTTTTTTCTTCTTCTTCTTCCTTCCGTATACCCGCTTTTTCGGATGCTGGAATTAAATTAAATCATCAAATTAAAATACTGGTATTAAAACAGTTAATTCTAGGAGCATTTAAAGTCAAATTCAGCCACGGGGTCGCATACGGCGCACTCGAGAATTTCGAGAAACCATGCTACAGCTCGCAAAATGCCACGTACAATAATTCTTTCATTTTATTACACCATGCGTAGGGTATGCTGCATGGTGTAACTAAAGTATTACACTGAGACAGTTTCGATTTCAAATTGAGTAGAAAGTTGATAATTTCACATGATTTCGCATGAAATTGAATACAATTTACTCATTATTCTCATTTTGACTTTAAATGCTCTTTTATTTATCAATTTCTACTGTAAATAACCAATTCTGTTGATTCCGTTGCTGGGTTTGGGACAACATCTTTATCATAGGGATCAAGATGATCAAAATGTAGTGAACAAACGAAATGGTTTTTTGTTACTCTGTGTAAAGGTAAATCTATTCTTCGGGTGGCGATTATCCAACGTTTGCATCGGTCTGGTTCTCGATGGGGATGTGGAAACATAAAAAATTTTACATTTTTCATGAACGGCTTTTCTTTATGATAAGTGGTACTGGAACAGTTGTAATGTGCACAAACTTTTACCATAATTTCGGGTTGTGTTTATTCAACTTGACTAAGTGACTGGAAATAAAATAAAAAACAATTAGTTGATGGATTTTAAAATTAATTTTTCATTACCTACTGTTGTATAGAGTTATAAAAATAATTATTTAACAGAGCAGAATAATTATTCTTGCTGATTAAAGGAAAAATAATGATGATGTTAAATCCGCGCTTAAAAAGTTGTATGGGGCCATTTGTTTCCCACAAAGCATTGAGAGCGGTTAAAATTCGTTTCGCAATTTGCCACTAGCTGACGCAACTATTAATAACAGAAACGAGTGGAATTTTGATTGTTTTTGTGTTATTTTATAAGTATAAAGCGATTTATTATTTCTTTGAAATGATTATTTAATTATTCGAGTTGTTTATTAATGAATTTTTTTAATTTTTATTCACTTCGGTTCAGTAACGGCGCTTAATGTTGGTACATCAGAGCTTAAACCAAAATATTATCAAATAAAGTCTCATATTTGATTCAAGCGTGTATAAATATTAATGGTTGAATAAAAATAATTTAAATACATTCATTTAAATACATTCATTCACATCAAAAACATCAAAATCATTATAACATTTTTTAATACTTTTTATCCTGGGGCCCCAGTGGGTGGGGGCCCTAAGCTACTACTTATTTTGCTTACACGTAAATCTGGCCCTGGGTGGTCTCAACTACCACCCTGAAGAAAAAGCATGGGAAATGTTGAAACATTTTTATCATACAGATTATATTCTATTTGAGCAAATAGAATGTACTTTTAGTACTTTATGTGTGGAATACTGTTGACATTTGTAACTAAAATTGACCCCTTATTTTGTAATACCGTAATTAAAGAAAAAGCATTTCATTTATTATTTATTATTTATTGTTTATTATTTATTATTATTAAATAAAGTTTTATTACAATTTATCACTTTTATGATGTGTAATTATTATTTCTGCAAAAATATTTTCGAAGTTAAGAGATGTAGCGCCGTAGTGGGAATTTCAAATTCAAATTTAACCGCCATGATGAAGAAATTTATATTTTATTTGAATTCTGTACAAACTTTTCTTTTTTAAATAGAAAAATCAATCGAAGCCATAAATCAAATCAGACAAAACACAAATATTAATTAAATACAATTAAGCCCTCAAACTTAAATAAAAACCGGAAGTAGGGTGAAAATTTAGACTCTAGTGATGTTTTTTGTAAACACTTTACATTTGAATCCTGTGTGTGTGGTGATATAATATCACAGTAATCGGTTTCTTTTGTGTATAGGATGAGTAAAATGTGTGGTGGCAAACAAATGGGGGCCTTGGAGGGTGTTGACCCACCAGGGGGCGATTGGGTATCACATGATTGCTCATTGAACCTACTCAACCTGAATAAACACAAAAGGCAGGATATTACATAGGACATTATGCCACTGAAATCACTCACTCAACAATGTAAAATCAACACTTGTAAATAAAAAAAAATACCATTTAAAATTCAATTTTTGGCTTTATTCACATGTGTTTTCTCCTATTGTGAATAAAGCCAAAAATTGAATTTTAAATAACAAATAAACACATGTATAAGTTTAAATAATCCAAAAAATACCATTGTTTCATAATAAATTTAAGTGATTTATTTTCTCAAACAAATATTATATGTTTACATAAATTTCTCACCTCATTTTATAATAAAATGAAGTTAGTTAAATATTTGTAACTGTTTAAGATTCAAACTTTTTTTTTATCCAACCGGAAGGCGTTGCAGCTGATTTTAGTGTGCGAGTTACATTGCCTGCTGTAAAACAATGTGACATCTCGCCACCTGCAAATGTAAATTTAATAATCTAGTGGCGGTTAGATTTGTCTTAATGAGATGAATGTAATGAGATATAGTTTTTAAAGATTAGTTCAGTGAATGTGGAGAAAAAATTTTGAAGCGAGGTTACCATTTTAGGCACCATGATGGAATGAGAATATAAAGGAGATCTTGTAAAGATAAAGAAGCCTTTGAGCTAGGTAATTTTACATAGAAAATACAAATTGCGTAATACCTTCGAATTAGCTGTTTGGAAAATATTGATATGCAGCTTCGTATTATTTAGGAATTCAGCTGATATGAACAAGCAATGCAAGACTTGGGTTTACACCTACTATGACAGATTTTTGCTTACTTTAGAATAAGAAGCATGAATAATATTGGCAATGTTTGTCGCAACAGGTACAACAAATTAAAGATCAAACGATTCATCTACGGCTAACTATTAAAAGTGTAATATTTTACTGTACAAGGCAACTTGTGATTGGGTTCTCCCACACCTGGCCTAACTTGGGGCTTAACCCAGGTGGAGGATGCGCCGATCACTGGTTTAGGGAAGACACACTTGACACTGATGTTGGGTTGATGGCCTTTATTGTGTCTAGGGAATATTTCTCTGGTGTG
>JAQFZN010002551.1:0-11086 GCA_034687075.1 Geophilus carpophagus | reverse complement strand
AGTTCAAACAAATGTTAATATTTGTTCATCTATTACCACATAGCAGCTGCTTGTACGTCAATATTAACATCAGAACCGTCTTGTCGGCGACTATAAAAGCAAAATTAGTCATTTAATAATGTTTCTATGTCACATTGTGTTGCCTTGAGTAGGTTTACACACTTTCACACTAAAAACAATAGCTTTAAAATATAAAAATGTAGCTCATGCAAATCATCATTACCAACATACCTGTTTGTTATCATTTCAAGTTATTAGTATAAATAAAAAGTGATTTGTTAATTGAGCCCAGCAATAGTAAAGAAAGCTTACAGCAAGAAGCAAACAGGTTAAATTAGATTAAGAATTCAGATTCTTAAATTGCAAAAGACATAATCGATTGCACGAGTTGGCTGCCCTTGAATTCTGTTCTCTGAAAAATATCCATTGATAAAAGCCTTCCACCAATTTAAGCTCAGCGGATAAGAGCAGCAGTAACACCAACAACCATTTAAGACTTAAAACTGTTGAAACTGTTGTAATAGTTTATCAATAAATTGATTTTAGTATCAGAAATGTTAAAGAACACAAAGAATATGATTTTTAATTTTAGTTTTGAGCAATTTATTGTCCTTCTTTACCACCATCCTGTGTACGCCATTAGTTTCAGAAGATTTCTATTTATTAAATAATAGAAATCCTCTGTATTGTGCTCCCTAGATGTCGCTGTCTCTTGTAAACTAAAATGAAAACCTCACCACTTGTTCATTTACACACCATACATCATCACAATCATGCTTTCTGTACAGTTGCACTCACTTTTCAACCATAGTATCTTGTTTATTAGACCTGGGCATTCTCCAAGAACTCGGTTTGCCAAGTTCCTCTTCAAAACCCGGATTATCTAGTCCATCTTTCGCTTCGCGTTTTCGTTTATTAAGTGCAGGTTCAATTGCTTCTTTATCAGCACTGCCATTAATTTCCTCAATAACAGACCTCGGTTTGCCTGAGATATTCTGTTTGAAATTATCTTTCAAAATTATATGTCTATCAAAAGGTGTGTCGTAATCCACTTCTAACACAGTTGAGAATTTGTGTGGAAATATGAGATCTATCACTGCAATAACTACACCAACAATAACGCATAGAACTCCTAAAACAAAAATCAAAATAAATAATTAAAATCATACCATTGTAAATTCCCAACAACTACCCACCTGACACGAAAATGAGCCAGAAAGACCAACCAAATCGGAAACGTAGAGCAGCTCCTTCAAATGGTATAACCATAGCTGGTGATGGTAAGTTGACAAAATACACAGCATTAGTTAATATTTGTAGTAAACCTAGAGCTATCATTGTGTATGCGCCATAACGTGGGACAACACAAAATAGGATATTCATTAGTAACCAAATAGCAAATGCTGTCCTACAGTGTAGAAGTTACAGAATAGAAAAAATAGAAAAAAAAACAAAACCTTTAACACGAATTAAAAATAATTACAGAAACTTACCATAACAGAATATGACAATAATAACCAGCAATTCGGTACCGAGAGCCCCAACAAAAGCCCTCTTCTTCAAGACTTAAATATTCAGCAACGGTCAAAATTGGAAATGGCAAACCTTTATGCAATGCTTCCCGATATCCTTCTTTAAAATCTGTTGCTGAAATTTTAAATTAAACATATTTTTTGTAAATGTGCAAAAAACGTGCTTGCTCAAATGGGAGTTTTTTTAAATATTCTTGCTCGTAAAGAATAAATTCTAGCTTTTTATTCAACTAACTTTGCACTGAATTGAATACCAGCCACTTAAGAATACAAGTTATCTTTGAAATTCCCATGTTAATTCGGGTTAGAACTAATAGAGAAAAGCATCTTGAGGGCAATTACCCATGGGTTTAAAGCAACTAGGTTAGGTGCATAATTTATTTTTAATCTTTAAAGTACGAATTTGTAAAATAAGTTGCAAAAAGTAATAAATTATTGTTTGAAACTTGTGTAATTATTTTAAAGCAGGAAGAATGCAAATAAGATGTTAATAGAAATTTGTTTATATATTAATTTTTATATTCTAAATCTTAAAATCTAAATTTTTTTATCTGGATCTTAAATTACTCTAAGTTTTTGTCTAAAACATTAATTTGTAAGCTACAAGCGCTTGTATCTATATATAAAGTTTTTAATTTTTAAGATAGCTTTTATTTTTTTACTTTTTTTCAAACATTCATACACCTGAAAAATTTTAATTGAGTCATCAACCATTCGAATAAATTTAAATATTAAAACCTTTAAATGGAAAAAATCATCACTAAATTAAAAATCAAGAATTATTAATACAAAAAATGATAAAGCAGCTTGTAATGTCTCTACAGTGCTTAATCTGACGGAGCCAAGCCAACCAATAGAATGTAAGCATGGCCTGAGGCAGAGCATTATAAAACTAGGCGGGTAATTCCATCTAGCGATCAGAATTAGAACTTAAATAACCTCCAGGCATCTGACAATCCTAGTTTTAAAGCTATAAAATGGACTGAACGATTTAACTTTTAAATTTTTTTATTAGTAAACATTGATTTATTCAACTTTAGAATAAATACAACAAATTCAGTAGTCACTTTACTGGTGAATTTAAATCTGATTCGATTTGCCGAATTCTTGCTTTTGCCCACATTGAAAGCCATTGACGATTTTTTGGGGTGTTTGCAATTGGCTTGTCACTCACTAGTACAGTCAAAATCTTTCCCCAAATACTGTCTGAAGCTTTACTCCATGACCGGAGAGCACTAACAGGCAAATTGTTGACTGCTAAAAAAGTGCAAATCTGATTGATTATTTCATCTGGTTTTATTCTGTCAGTAATTTTCGAACCTTTACGGATGTATTTCTTAGACATGTTTACACAATGCAGTGGCAACTTATTGTTCTTGTGTTAGTTTATATACAGTAGTGCAAAAGGAAAATGACGTGATACGTTTCGTAGGTATCTCTCTCTCTGATTGGAGGATTAAAGTCTCCGCTGAATTTTTGTATTTTCAGCAAATGGATTAGTTTTTATGTTACTTTATGAGATTTTTGAACTAACCTAAATGAGAGGATCAAAACAAGTATCCACCTTAAATTGATTTTTGAATGCAATTTTGTTGTGGTCACGCAGACCCTTCTAGAACGAAATTGCAACCCAAAATCAATATGAAATCAACCCATTAACTTATTTAATAAGTATTTTCTTACAAATCCGGTTGAAAAAAAAGATCGGACAGAATGATCACGCACTAATCTTGCTTCTGCTTTTCAAAAAATGTCAGAAATTTTTAAACACCGGTAAATAAAACTATTTAAAATAATCTTGTATAAAAATTAGTTGATCCTATTTTCAAAATCAGACGTAATTGAAATCTTGACAGGTCAAGTTCATCAATATTCATCTTGTGTCTTATTAGAAGTGGTTTTCACTATGAATATGTATACCGCAATTCACTTATCATTTCAATGTCAATTTGAATGTTTTAATTATGTGTTTTCGTGAATTTTTAATAAAAATTTCGCGGTGATTTAAACAAATTATTCACGTTTCAATTTTTTTGTTGAACCAAAATATGTAACTTATTGCACAATTTAAAGAAAAAAAATCTTGCTTATATAAAAACAAAATTAAAAAAAGTTGTATTTCAAGCCTCATTTTCTCTTATTCTAATCAGGAAATCATACGAACTGGAAGTCGCCAATTTGGCTAAATGTTTTTTGTGTGTCGCAAAACATTGCGCATTAACAACGTAATTTATATAAATCAACTTAAAGTGGGCTCAACCGTAATTCATTCTCATCTTTAAAAAATCTAAATTTAATTTAATTTGAAAATACATTAAAAAATTAAGTAATTCGAACGATAGAATTAAAAAATTAAAAAAACCAAATATGAAACTTTCAGTTATTATGATTTCCTGGTAAAAAATACTAACCTTCGGTCCAATAAAACCTTTCATTGTAATCAATCCCTCCACTTAAATTACTGTCTGGCACACCTAAAAAAAGAAACTTTATTCAGGTTTAATTATCATTAAATAAACGGGAAGATCCCACAAACATTCAAACTCTGCCTAATTTTTAGATTTTATAAAATTTTCTTCATCCAAGTTAAAATGATAAATTATTCTGTTTATTTTAAGCCTGCACTAAATTTAAAAAATATAAAATAGCACATTGTATTCAGTTTTATAATTAAACTACAGCTTAAAATATTAAATAAAGCTTAACAGGTGTTCTATTTAGTACCAAGCACGAAGTAGTTAATCTTCAATTTAATTTAACTTTACATAAAACTTTATTTCTCTTCATCATTTATCCTTTGCTGACCCCACCTGGTTTAAAGTCTAGCAAAGTATGAGAAAGTTCAAGAACACTCAGAAAGATCAATCATGGTTCACATTATCCTGTAACAACGATGTACTTTTGATGAGCAGTAATACTTGAATACTAAGTATTAAATTCAACTGATAAGCCAAAGTTCTGTACTAGAAAGACGGCAGAAATCAATTTATGACGCAAATTTATAACGAATCAAATTTTGAGTTAATACTCAGTTTGAATTTGAATGAATAAGTTAAAAAATAATTGGATTTCCGCAATCTTTTTATTGTTTACAATGTACATACCTTGTAATGTAATGTTAACACTATTTAATCCTATGTATACGCCTAAATGAGCAGTTATTTTTTCACGGGAAAATGCTCTATACGGCGATGAAATTCTTGCTTGAGCTACATGCCATCCGGATCCAATGTTACACACTGAAAAGCACAAATAAAAGGAGATTAATCATGCAGTTTGAATTCTGTAAAAATCAATAATAAAGATGAGCAAAAAATTATAATATAAAATGGTTTATAATTTTTATTATCTTACGTCCAACAGAAATTTATCAGTGCATAAAATGTGGGTTTTCTGACCTCTCTTTTGTATTGCAACATTTTGGTAAAATAAAATTGTTTTTATGCTTATCAAATCTTAACACGAAGCAATTTTTACGAATGCAATTATTTTTCCATTTTGTCTCAACTTTTATTGAGGCAACAACCTTAATTTTGAAGAATTAGAGAAAAAGTCTGATCAGAATTAGTCCAATTATACTAGTTAATAGGTTACTCTAATTGACCACTTTCGTATTATTTTTAAATTCAATGACAAATCACATTTTGTGACAGTTTATTTTAAAATTTTTCAATAAATTTGAACATAATTTTCAATTTTAATACATTTCTCCCCTAAAATTATGAAAAAATTCAGTCATATTAACGATAGGCGGCGTGACTATAAGAAAATTACTATATTTTTTTTTATTTACAGGTACAACCACCTTTTATAATGTTTTTCTTGCACTCTTGCACTACAGGTCATTTAAAAACAAGAATCACTAATTAAATGTTCGAAAACAAACTTGTCAAATATTTCATACATAATGTAAATTTAAATGACCATTTTATAATTTAGAGATGAAAACCATTCTGTAATAAATAATTACATACTCTAAGCAAAAAAACTAATAAAATCAAACAGTAAACACAGCAGTTACGAAAATTAAGCAAATTAACAAATCGTGACCTCAAGTAACAAAACAAGCTTTAAAAAAAGCAAAATTCGTGTGTGATTCCTAAAAGAATCATTCATTGCAATCCGTAACTCACAAAGAAGTTATAAAATGTTTTAATTATGAATTCCATGTATATAATTTCCTCATTTTGCTGATTAAAATTCAAAATGCACACAGAGAAAACTCGAACTCGAACCACAATGTCAACAAGTAAAAATAGAGAATGAAAAATGGCATTCATCAGCAGTTCTTCCGCGGTTTATTTTAACTGCTATTACGTGAACTGATTACACTTGTAAATGTAAAAATTGTTTTTATGCTACGTTCTAAAAATAATAAAAGGTCACTTGGTCATTTAATTTCAGAACATTTAGGATTTATAATGCAAAAATGCTCAACTATTATTTCATTTATTTAATTAGGTGATGCATGAAATGACAAAAATGAATTTTAAAAACCCGTATTATTTTAAATTCATCATGAAAATAACTTAAAGGCGGATGTAGATTGCATTAGTTAAAGCAAACAAATTGGACTTGTTTTTATTAAGGTAATAATTTGCAGATATCATCAACTGAATTTAAATGTATATAAAACGTTCGTTCAGTTTGATAAATAACAAATCATTCCATCTCGTGTGCTATTTATTAATTCTCCGTATCCCTATAAAATAAACCGACGTCAACTCTGACAAATTGAATTATTGCATCGGAATAAATTAACATTGCAATATGGTGGCAAGTTTATGCAAACCCCTCAGTCTTAAATAAATAAACTTTGTACGTTTATTAAGTAATTTAACTAATTTCTACTTGTTTGTTATTGCCTAAACTCTTGTAAACGTTAATTTTATTTAAATTTTAAATAATTAATTAGCTCACAGCTTTCTTAGGAAATGTAATTTGTTGGGAAAACATTTAAAGTTGAAGGTAAATGTTTTGCTATTGCTAAAAGTAGAAAATTTCTTAACCTGAACTAGAAATTTTAAATTTAAGGTTAAAAAATGAGTTAAAAAGTTGAAGTCGTCAAAAATAAAAATTATACTGTGTGAAAAACCTTCATTAGGATGAATACGAAAATATCTAATTATGGGAATATTTTTTCTTACATCATCATTTTAATTACAGCCATAAATGTAAACAGCTGTAATGAATCCAGTCAATTTTAAAACGATAAAAAAGAGATTACTTTAACCCTCGCATGTCGGTTATGTCGGTTTATAATAAACCCAGAAGAACAATCAAATTTCCTTGATGTAAAAAATTAAAAAAACTGCTCATAATGAGATAGTAAAGTTGCATTTTTAGATTCTTAAACACTTTCTCATCTAATCATTTAATTAGTGATTTAAGTTTTAATTAATGTATTATGAACAATTGAGCATTAACCTTGAAAACTAATGAGTTCTTTAGGTGGTGATTAAAGATTAAAAGGTAAATATAAAAAGTCGATGGAATTTCATGTCTAAAAAAAATACTCGTTCTAAAGCCCACTTCGTTCATCAGTCCACAAAAAATTTTCCAAAAAATGTGGGCTTTAGAACGAGTACTTACGGTAAATAAAAACAATCCTCTTTTTAGCCCCAAATTCTTAAAAACACTTCAAGTTCATTGTTTGCTTGTCAATAAATCATTTCTAAGAGCAATCTCCCACAATTCCTAATACCCTCTATAAATAAAACCAGTACTGTTCTAGTTTGTTTGCAATAGCGCTTCCATATTTGCTTTGTTGACATTTATTGCCAGAAGGTGTACTAGAATCAAGTACTTCTAAAAACATTTAGATAACCAGTCACATTTCCCCCCTCTTTATAAATTATTATTTACTTTAATTTTCTTTTATTTTTTTTTTTATATTTTAGTAGATAAACAAATCAATTTTTCAATAATAAACTCGTAACTGATAACTGACCCTTTAATTATAACCATTAAAAGGTAAGAGGAAGCCTAAAACATTAATATTTTTATGAAAACAGGAAATAACATGAAATGTACCAGACAAATTACTGATCTGCCTCATTATTCTAAACCCCTAAATTATGCTTATGTAGAAATACTTAATTAAAAGCGGAAAAAACATCACTTGCAACATCAATAAAATGTCAATTTCCGGAAAACATTGCAGTATTGCATAAGAAAAAGAATCTATTACAAAAATATCATGTAACTGTAATTTAGGTCAATATTATTATACATAAATAATTTTTTTAATACCTAAATAAAAACTTCCAAAGAATTTTAACTGCCCTACTATTAATTTAATGCTTGTAGAATACTAATTAAAACCATAAAAAAATATTACATTTTAAAAAATTAAAAAACACTCAAATTACATCTTAAAACCAATTTTTTTTGTTCAATAAACCAACTATTATTAATTTTTTTTTACTATTTCTCCACATGTCATAACTGCCAATGTAAATTTGAAGTTGTGTCACGGTCTGGAGGTCTATTGTGTTTCCACGACATGTAAATCGTATACAAATCAATAACTACAACATTCTCATGTGAAATCGTGCATTTGTATTAGAAAAAAAAATTAAACTTAGTTTTAACCGGATTGAATTCACTGATGTAAGAAAAAAAATGCCTTTGTATTCACTTTGAGTAGCCTTGTGACAATCCTTCAGATCCTTTGCTATTGTTTAAATAACCTTCGCATTTTACCCTACATTGCACGTTATTATAAACAAAAGACTGATCTTAACCTTTCTCCCACACTTTATACTTACTGGATAAACATCATCGAATTTATTTACGATGGCGCCTCGTTGACTTTCACTCACATGGGATAGTAGAAAAAAATCTCAACTCGATTTAACTTGCCACAAAGACCCACAAATTATAGTTGTTGAAATAAAAAAATGAGCCGTATGTACTCACATTTAATTCTAATAACAAGAAGGTTAGATGAAGAAAAAAGTTGAGGGAGAGAGTAAATGTAATCTTGGCCTCACCTTCACTCCAATTTATTTTTCGTATAAAAAATTAAGATCCCAATTCAGGATCTGTTCAATTTGACTGGCGGGATGCATGTAATTGCACGAAGGGTCGTTTATCTAAGATCCCTTGTATAATGTGTAGAGATGAATCAAAAAAGGAGGTCATCCATCTTTAATTATAAGATAAAATTGTATTTTTTTTGGATTTTTATTTATAAACGTTATACAATCGTATAAAATTATAAAATGCTGTTTTATAATTTTATAATATCGAAACTTTATCTTAGATAATGCAGAGACTTTTTAAGTAGTTAAAGTTCCTTTGAAAAAGCAAAGCTCTTTCAGTGAAAAGCAAAATATTTTTCTAGTCTTTTGTGGAATAGATTTTGCGTTTAACTCAACTTAATTGCAGCCGTAAGTAAACAGCACTGCATTACGAAATAAAAAGCTTTTTGCCATTAATTCAAAAGATCAAGGCTTTTTCTCTTTTACTTGTTTTCAAATAAAAATAAAATTTCTGCACAATTCTATTATCTCAGATAATGCGAACAAAATCATTATAATTGTTTATAGTGTACTTTGTGAGTAAATCTCTTATTTCTAAAAGCTAAAACCAATCAGCATTTAGAAGAACAAAAGAAACTTCAATTTACTAACTTTACAAATATTTTAATTCTACTTATTGTGAGAAAGTTCAATACAATATAACATTGAAAATGTAATACAGTACTAAAAAATACATCAAAACTTGCTCCTGCCCCTAATTTGTAATAAATTATTATTTCACCTATGATTATGTTTTGTACCCTAAGAAATAAATATTTTTTACACAAAGCTATGCCATTTAACCTCAATTATAAATACCAAATTGCAATAAAAATGTTTAAAACATTCTAAGATAGAGAATCAAGTAAGACGTAACTGTCAACAACGTTGGTTATTATACAAAGTCGTGCTTAGCAGGAATTCTTAGGAGTAGTTGCAATGCTAAATTTAGGGAGTTGCCAATTCTTACCCTCAGAAACTTGCTGTAGATACATAGACTTAATGAATTCTGCAGCTCATAACAAGTTTAACTAAGGCTCAGTTAGTTAAATGCAATGACTGATAATTTTCTACACTTTTCTCTTCGAATCAGATAATCATGATCGAACTATATTTTTTACATTGCAACTGTATGCATAGTTTCAATATGCAATACTTTGCAAGTCACAGATTCATACCCAAGCCCAAACTGCCATTTTTGTAATTACACATTGCAGTATCCAATTAATTCCAATTACATAGCATTACAAGCTTGTAAATCAAAAGGTTGAAACCTTGCTTTGTTCTGCCAATAATATTGTACATTTCCCCAAAGGCTATCAATTTACTGAGCGAACGTGTAGGTGAAAACACCTTTGAAATCAGTCATGTGTATCATGTCGCTTTCACTAATAAGGTCACCCCCATCCATACTACCTGTGAAAATCGTCTAAAGTGATACACGAAAATGCAAAACCATTAAGTCCAAGTGACACATAATTGAGAGAACTATAATTACATTTTTTTATATTATCATTTCTTAGAACATTAGGAAATGCAATAAGAAGCGAAGGGGTCAGCAAACAGTCGGTGGTAAAATAAGAAAACACGAAGCCATGCATGATGATGCGTGATACAGAGGTCAAGATAATTTGCATTAATTAATAGGCGATGATAGGGCATAAGTATTCCATGTATTAATGTGAGTTTCAACACTCATCAGACAATTAGGAAAGATTGCAGCATCTCGACTCATGTAACTGAGATAAATGGATGTTTAGAAAGGAAATGAAAAGTGTGCTGATGATGTAGTAGTTTTCTAACCATTAACAATATCTGATAACGTATTAATGACCTCTTTTGGTAAAAATGGAAGTAGGATATTTTTTTATGCTAAAGTTTTTGTAAATTTTAATTTTAAATTTTTTTTCCTGTTGTAATTTTTTGATGTCTAGACAGAGATTTAAAGCCAACCCCCATTTCAGTTATATCAAAATAATAACTAATAGCTGACACCACTTGAAATATATTTTTTTTTCAGCTTCAACTTGACAAGGTGAGCCGGTTTTTTGTCAACAAAGACAAAAAGTTGATTGAATTTTAAATGATAGTCCCGCATTTCAATGACATGAACTTGTAGTACGAAAGATCATTCACATTTTACTAGCAAAAAGAAAACTGAATATTTTGAATTTTTTTATTTAAACTGTAATTTGAACAAATTCCTTGTTTGTAAAAGCAATTAATTAAAATTGTTAATCTCTTTAAATATGATTAATTGTAAATGCATTAAATAACCCATTAATAAAGTTATGAGGTCATTATTTTTCAGATGAAAAATAAATAGATAAAATCTGTACTACATTAAAAATCTGAAATAAATATCAAATCCAAATCTTAAGTTTAAAGTTCTTTTACCCTTCGAAGATCGGCCATAAACTTTTCTTATCTTCCATCATTCCTAATAGAGAATCTTTACTGTACTTCGTGAACAACTTTTAAAGTTCAAAGTCACATTACAATAACATTGTTTTAAATGATGTCAAACAT